>VDFB02062112.1:0-27562 GCA_007258455.2 Sequoia sempervirens | reverse complement strand
CTTCCAGTGCCAATCTAGTGTAGTTCTGGCATAGTCCTCCTTCAATCAACTTCAATTCTCTTTTTAGTTTCATTTTGTAATCTGTAGTTACTTGCCTTAAGTTTTGGCAGTTAGCGCCATGTTAGAAGCTAATAAGGATATTTTGTAAATATCCACATTTTGGTCTTAGTTAGGAGTTAGATAATTTGCAATTAGATTTTTTTTGTAATCACAAGCAATACATTGTTCTGAGTTCTACTTTTGATCGATGAGAAAGGAAGCAAGAAGTTAATTAATTCACTATGTTGAAGGATCTTACCTGAGGAAGAGCAGGGCCTGCTCAACCTTTGGAACGATCTTATGGTATTTTTGTTAAGTGTTGTTATTTTCTGATTTATTAATATTAAAGCTATAGTAGAAACTGATTTTGAATTGTTCAATCGTTAAAATCATCTTCTATCTTGGTAAATGTTAAGATTAGATAATCACTTATGTTTGCAATTGCGTTTTGAAGTTTAAGTTTATTATGGTTAAGATCGAATAGTTCGAATGTTTAGATTTGTTTATTAGAAATGTTAAATTGAACCATTCGAATTGTTGAACAAGTTTCTTTTATAAATTAGGTTTAGATGTCATTCAAATCAGTTAGAATTAACGTTTGTTTGTTAAGCTTCATTAAAACAATGTTAGGAATTTATAGAAAGATGGAGTTGAAGTCTATTCAGAATCTGTTCATGGAGATTAGTCTTTATGCTTTTTAGAATAATTGTCATTTTCCTAAAATTCATTCATGCTCTTAAATTAACATTTACTTTCCAACAATTAAGTTATGGATTTCTTTTAAAGAAAAATAGAATTAATTTGGAATTCCATATTTTAGATTAAAGATTAAAGTAATCATTAATTTTCTCCATGAATTGGTCTAAATCGAAGTCAATAAAGTTAGAATTAAGTCAACAGAATTTTAAATTAGAAGTTAAAGTAGATTTAAATCTTAGGAATCAGTCGCTACAATTTAGCTCCTGAAAGCTCCTAAAGAGCTCCCAAGAGCTCTTGAAGAAGGAAAAACGATACCTGAAGTCGCTATTTATAGTGCAAACCCCCCAAAAAGAATCTGTGACAACTATCCTTATCGCATATTGCTCTGAGACACACTTGGTTCGATAAAAGAATTAATTAAATGATGCAAGTTGTGACATCAACGACATTGCCCATCAAATTTCTCAAGCACCTTTAGCAAAAAGCTCCTGTTTACTTCATCATATGCTCTTCTTATGTCAAGTTTAACCATCATTCTCTTAGTTTTCACCAACTAGACTAAATGAATGGTTTCATGTGCTACTATGACACCTTCAAAGATCGATCTATTTGGAGAGAAACCACTCTGTTCTATAGAAATCACAGATCCCAAAACCTTTTTCAATCTGTTTGCAATGACTTTTGAAATGATTTTATAGACTGTATTACATAATGAAATAGGTCTAAAATCCTCAAAAGTATTAGTCACCAATATTTTCAAAATGAGGGCTATGAAAGTGTTATTTAGGTCTTTGAGAATGAAATTGCCCCTCCTAGATTCCTCAACAACCTCCCACAAATCATTAGCAAAGATATCCCATAATTTTTGGAAAATGATTATTGGGAACCCATCTGGACCAGGGGCTTTATCCCCTCCTAAATAAAATAAATCTCTTTTAATTTCCTTCAATGAAACCTCCTCCATTAGCATGGAATTTTGGGCCTCAGAGATGCAACACAAAATGACATCCAAAATATCAGAATCTTGATTCAAACCATCAGAAGTCGAACTAAAGTTCTCAGAAAAAAACCTCACAGCCTCCTTATTGATTTGGGTAGCATCATCCAAAATTTCACCATTACAGTCCTTAATTGAAAGAATTTTATTTAGATACCTATGAACCTTTACAGAGTTATGAAAAAACTTGGAATTCCTATCACCATCTTTCAACCATGTTTCCCAGGATTTTTGTCTCCAAAAGATTTCTTCCCGGGAAAGGGCTTCAAAATATTCCTTATTTAGCTTTTTCTCCATAACAAAATCATCTTCACTCATCCCTTGCTCAATCACTTTCAAATGCAAAGCCTTTAAATCTTCCTCCAATCTAAGTTTTTCAACAAAGATATTTTTAAAGAATTCTCGATTCCAAGTTTTTAGTTGCTCTTTAAGGAATTGTAGATTTTTGAAAAAGATGAAGGCTTTATTACCAGTTTGCCTTGGGGAATTCTTCCACCAATCATTCACCAAATCCTTGAAACCTTCCGCCCGAAACCACATTCTTTCAAACTTGAAAGGACATCTATCTGGGGTAGACTCCTCTTGGATTTTCAAACCAATCGGATAGTGATCTAATCCAGTTATTGGGAGAATCTCTGCCTCACACGTCCATTTATGCATCACCCAATTTCTTGCTAGAAAAAACCTGTCTAGTTTTTCTACAATATTTAGGAAACCACCCCTTCGATTTGTCCAAGTAAACTCACCTTTTTTAAAGGGCACTTCTATTAGGCCATTATTCACTACAAAATTGCAAAAATCCTGTTGGCTTTGTCTAGACCAGTACACACCCCCAAATTTATCTGAGGGTCTGATTATCGCATTAAAGTCACCACCTAGGAGGAACATCCTTCCCTCTTCCTCACTTAAAATTCCAGATAGCTTTTGCCATAGCAACTTTTTTTGTGTTGATTTGTTTGGACCATATATGTTGAGGATAAAAAAGCTTGTTCGTAGTTGTTTTGACTCCACCCTAAACCATTGCCAACATCTTTCCTATTTGATAACTTGAACATCCACAACTGAATCATTCCAAAGAAATCCCAAACCACCAGATGCACCAATGACCCCTGACAGAGAACAATTCCAATGACTAAAACACTTTGAGAATGAAGCAAAATCAGATTCCTTAATCTTAGTTTCTTGTAACAAGACCAAGGCTAGTCTCGTTTGATCAAAACATCTTTTGATCAAACGAATCTTGTCAGGGGCATTGCATCCCCTGACATTCCATGAAAGGATCCTCATTGCTTTCGGGAAAAGGCATAGCCTTTTCCCAATCTTAATTTACTTTGTCCAGGTGCATTTCTAGCTATTTCAAGTTGCATCCTATTGTTTTTAGGCCCTCTCTTCTTCTTCTCGCCAACCTTAGCCTTATTGATTAAGGCTAAATATTGATCAATGGTTCTCTTTTCAATAATACCAACATTATCCTGTAAAATAAGGACATCTTCACCCCTATTCTTCGTCTGATTTTGACTCTGAAGCTGAATCCTCCATATTACCACCACTATCTCTAACCCCTTCAAAGGCACTATCTAAGTTTCTGATAGGAGATATGGGTATGTCCTTGAAAACGGGTTCCTCATTCTCATCCCCTCATCCATCCTCCTGAGACAAAATTCCCGTGACTACCTCTTGCTCTTTGCAAATTTGAGAATCTTGATCCCATTTTCCACCAGGCTTTTCCACTCTATTCTATAAAAAACAAATAGCTCTTGAAGAAACCTCCTTTGATGGTGACTTCAAATTGCTAGGCTGAAGATGATGAGGGTTCATTAGTTCTTCTCCAGAGTGAGAACTTTGTTCAAGGAGAGAATCTATTTCATTTAGTGGTGATTCATTCCGCCTCTCCAACAATACACTGCCACTCCTTATGTCATCCAAACCAATAGGTTTCCAAAGCGTATTTTCCCCCTCACTCCCCATCTTTTCATTAGGGGTTACCATAGTAGCTTCACCTTGAATAAAATTATGATCCTTCCACATCTGGGATAGATTCTCATAACCACTTGCAAATAAAGAGTTTATTTCTTTCTTCTGGACTCCATCCCAAAATATTTTAGCTTCCTTTGATCTTTTAAGTTCATTTGAAATTTGAAAACCCCATTCTTGAGTATTCCAAAGATCCTCCCATTGCACAACCTTAGATAATTTCACTATTTCTTCAGCTAAAGAGTTTTGAATCAAACCCTTTCCCTTTTCCATAGGAGCACATTGGCCTTTAGAATGCTCCTTCCTAATGCAACTTAAGCAAGTAAAAATTGCATCCTCTATCTCTAGTTTTTGGCACCAAATACCTTCCCCAGTTTTAATTTCTAACATTTATGGCAAGGGATTAATCACCTGCCTCAAAATGAAAATCCTAGGGAAGATGCTAAAATCTGACTTATCAACAGCCTCTTCCGACTTCACAAAGGTCCCAAACTTATTTCCAATCTTTCTCAAGGTTTCCTGATCTAATATTCTTAAGAGAGATTTTTCAATCTAATCCACACAGGGACTTCATCAACCGTTGTTTCATTGGGGTCAAAATTTGGGGCCTAATCTTTAATGAAAAAACCTATTCCCTCCATCACAAAAGGACCACTATTGAGGATCCACTCCTTATCCTAAGTAGTTTTGCAAGTCACAAGGTAAAAACCATTTTCAAGGGTTTTTAGATCACAATATTTCCCCCAATGTTTATCACACTAAGCCCTTATCTTAGAGAATGCAGGCCATTTCCCACCTCATTTCAAGAAAAAAGCCCTAGCTTTTAGAAAATTGACCGAATCACTCCATTCTCTATTTTCTAGAAGCAAAGTATTCATGGTTGCATAGGAAATGTTAGGCATTACCTTGCTTGGACCAAATTTTTCCACTTGTTGTTTCGAGTGCTAGAACTTGTCTTCCACCTATCTAAAGTCCACCTTCTTCATTAAATGCCACGTCCTAAATCGTTCACCCTTTTGCAACTGCGTTCTCACTCTTCTCCCACCTGCATCCAAATCACTAGCCCTAGCATACTGGTTAGCCGGAGCCTGCCATGCCTGATTTGTGTATGCTCTTTTGGGGTTGTTGTAGTTACAACCCCTTCTTTTATTGAAAGGCCATCGCGCCTGTGCACCATCGCCATACTAAAAATCCTTGTGCCTTTAAAACCCTTGCCTGTGTCACTGCTCCGCGATTACCACATTTAAAACTAAAAATCAGATGATTATTGATTCGTAGTTTAATTTCTATTTTCATGGCTTCTATAGGACTTGGGCATGCCACAGGATGATCATGCGAATCTTTTACATGAGGAGAGAGATCGTCTAGTGGCGGTAAGTGATTATTTTGTTAAATATATCATTTTTTATATTGTAATTTCTATATATTAATGTCATTACTTGTTATTGTAACATTTGGAGCTTGATAAGGAACTAAATAGGAGTAGCCCTCGAGTTCAAGGTAAACGAGTGTCATGTGCATCGCCATCCACCCGACCATCAAAGGCCACTTGTTTGTTTCATTCACTTGGAGGGCAATGACTTTTGATTGGGGTCCTTTGTTGTCTACCTATATTTGGACATATTTTGTATTGCATATACTTGACATTGTATGCCTATATGGAATTCTTGTAGGCCTATATGACTATTTTTTATATATTTTATACTTATATCAACATATGTTGATGTATGCCTACATGGCTATTTATTTAATACAAATATTTTTTATTGATGGTGTCCATATTTGTATTATAAATCCACACTTCAATAGATATGAGTTACGTGTATTCAAGTGTATACTTTACAACTTATGTGTATACTTTGTGACTTACGTGTATTCCAATGTATACTTTGTGACTTGTTTTCATGTGTATACATTGTATTCATGTGTATACTTTGTATTCATGTGTATACTTTGTGTTCATGCGTATACTTTGTATTCATGCGTATACTTCATGGCTTATGTGTATTTGAGTACTTGTGCTTCACTTATTCATGTGAATGCTTCACTTATTCCAATGTATACTTCATGCTTCCAATGTATACTTCACTTATTCATGTGTATGCTTCATGCACTTCCAATGTATACTTCACTTATTACATCTTTCATTTTCACATGGTCTTGACATTTAGAATTTGGTTAGCCCTAGCATTGTTCATTGTTGTCCTTCATGGTTTGTCTTGAATATTTATTAATTGATGCTAAACAACTTCAATATTTTCAAAAATGATTCACCAAGGATTTATCATTTACTTATGTGCTAATTCAATGTTCTACGATACTAAATCAATATATAAAAGGCTACAAAATTATATTTCCCACCACTATGGATTCCATCTAGATCTTATATTCATTATGCAATTGTGTGCATGCTCAAATGCATGCCTACAATGCTTATAGGCTAGATTTCACACTCCTTTTATGTTACTGCTGACATGTGGCCCTTGAAATCCATAAGATAATGGTGTAGTAAATGAGCACATTGATTCTTTAGATTGTATATTAGTAAATTCTAATGTTACTTACTCTTGTAAGTAAGAACTATGTTTCTAATCAATTGAAAATATCATTCATATGCTTTATTATGTGCTTCAATTATTGAATTAGTTGGATTAAAGTAAGAAAGTAAATAACTCAAACACACATTGAAAGAGAGATTTACAAAAAAAATATTGAAGTTGTGCTTCCTCATTTCCACTATCATCTTGCAACATTTACAAGTCAATTTGGGCTTTAAAATGCATTGGGGCCTTGTCAAGAACATTTACAGTCCTCTATTAACTTTCCTTCTTGTGGATTATGTGCTTATTCAATCTACTTGTATCCTACACTCATCTGTAGAGTCATCTTGTATTCCTAATTTGAAACTGCAACTTGCTAACCTCCATATTTGACTTTTAAGGGTTGTACTCATGCTTACACAAAAGCATCTGACTCATAGAAGATTCTAAATTTCCCCCACAAAAATATATGGAAGAGAAATCAATTCAACTGCATGTTGGTCAATTGGTTCTACCATTTATCTCATTTATAGTAACATCCACTAGAGCCAAACCCGTCTAGGTAAGATTGTCTTTTGTTGTGTGAGTTCATCTAAAGCTAAAACCTATTGAGTCAATTAAGTACCTAATGGAAACTGTCACTCATGACTTCATGCAAGTGGTATGGTGCAAAGAATGTATAGATGAACCCTCAACCTTCTTATACCAATTAATCAAACTTATCACTCATGATTGTTCATGCAAGTGGTGTGAAGCTTGGGATGTTTAGATTAACCTTGAGCCTCATACACCGATTCCCCTATTCCTCAACATGGTATTTTTTTGTAGATTTTCCCTTTTCCTCAACTATTTTGACACCCACATGTTTTACCTCTTTCATACAATTATATGCTTTTGGCGTGGAAAACTCAGACTTCTTAACTATCACGTGAATCTTTCTCTTTTATTTTGTTTTGCATTCCATCTTAAGGGATTGAGCCGGTTGAACGTAGCTCAAAATTATTCGGTGTGTTTGGGTATGAAAGAGGACCATTCCTATCTTAAACGTACCCATCCCAATGTGTTGGAACAGTCTGTTGGTCACACAAGTTGTAGAGCGGAAGTTACACCCCTTTGCAACTTTACACTACTTGCATTTGACACTTTTTCCATCAACTGAAAAGTCATCACCACTAAAAAAAATATTTGAGATATCAAAAATTGAGAGAGGTTATTATAGAGGGTTCCAAAATGATCCCATAGCCTTAGAGGAAAAGTTTCTAAGTGTCACGATTTCTAAGTAATAGCTCGTCAAAGTTTGCAATCATTTTTCCCTTTGGACTCTTAGGAGATTGAGTTGATTGGATGTAGTTCAAACTAATTTAGCATGTTTGGGTGCAAAAGAGGACCATTCCTAGCCTAAACGTACCCATACAAAAGTGTTGGGATAGTCTGTTTGGTCACATGAGTTGCAGAACGAAAGTTACACCCCTTTGCAACTTTACACTGCTTGTATTTGACATTTTTTCCATCAACTGAAAAGTCATCACCACTGGAAAACACCTCCGAGATATCAAAATTTGAGAGAGGTTATTGTAGAGGGGACCAACATGATCTCATAGCCGATACAAAGCTTCTAAGTGTCACAGTTTCTGAGTAATAGCCCAGTCAAAGATTGCAACCATTTTGCATTTTGGACTCTTAACAGATTGAGTTGATTGAATGTAGCTCAGACTGATTCAGAATGTTTGAGTGCAAAAGAGGACCATCCATAGCTGAAACGTACCCATCTGGATGTTTTTGAATAGTTTGTTTGGTCACACAAGTTGCAAAATGAAATTTACACCCCTTTGCAACTTTACACTACTTGCATTTAACACTTTTTCTATCAACTAAAAAATTGTCAGCACTGGAAAATGCCTCTAAGATATTAAAACTAAGAGAGGTTTTTGTAGAGGGGCCCAACACAATCCTATAGCCTTAGACAATTTTTTTTAAGTGTCACGGTTTCTAAGTAGCAGTCTGTCAAAGATTGCAACCATTTTTCACTTTGGAATCTTAAGGGATTGAGCCGGTTGAACGTAGCTCAGAATGATTCAGCATGTTCGGGTGTGAAAGAGGACCATGCCTGGCCTAATCATACCCATCTGTACATGTTGGAACAGTCTGTTTGGTCACCTGAGTTGCAGATTAAAAGTTACACCCCTTTGCAACTTTTCACTGTTCACATTTGACACTTTTTCCATCAACTAAAAAAGTCGTTACCATTGAAAAATGCCTCTGAGATATCAAAAACCAAAAGATATTATTGTAGAGGGACCCATCATGATCCCATATCCTCAGAATTTTTTTTTCAAGTGTCACAGTTTCCAAGTAACAACCCGTCAAAGATTGTAACCATTTTGCACTTTTGACTCTTCAGGGATTGAGTCAGTTGAATGCAGCTTGAAAAAATTCAACCTATTTGGGTACGAAAGAGGACCATTCCTAGCCTAAATGTACCCATCCAAACATGTTGGAACAGTCCGTCTGGTTACACGAGTTGTAGAACAAAAGTTACACCCCTTTGCAACTTTACACTGCTTGCATTTGACAATTTTTCCATCAATTAAAAAGTCGTCACGACCAAAAAAACCTCTGAGATATCAAAATTTGAGAAAGGTTATTATAGATGGGCCCAATACAATCTTGTAGACTTAGGATTTTTTTTTTAAGCATAACAATTTTCGAGTAACAACCTGTCAAAGATTGTAGTCATTTTGCACTTTAGACTCTTAAGGGATTAAGTTGGTTGAACGTAGCTCAGATTGATTCAACGTGTTTGGGTGTGAAAGAGGTCCATGCATAGCCTAAATTTACCCATCTAGACATGCTGGAATAGTGTGTTTGGTCACACAAGTTGCAAAACAAAAGTTACACCCCTTTGCAACTTTACACTACTTAACTTTTGTTGGAACTGTCAGTTTAGGCCTCAAACTAGGGCATAGGCTTAAATTTTGTTTCCACCAACTAAATTTTCCCAAATTTAAGATTATTTATGCTTATACGTGTATGGGATGATGTTCCAAGTTTCATGATTTTTCCACACATGCAAGTTCCTTTTCCACAAAGCCCTTGATTTCCTAGCTTTTACATGGCAATTTGTCTATTTTTAGTGAAAATTCTTGTATTTCAGAAATGTTCAAGACTAGGGACCATTTAGGAATGTCCTAAATGTCTAAATACACCTTCCATATGAATTTAAAAACCTAACTAATCCATTTAGTAATTATTGTTCCATATCAGTCCTTAGAAAGAGGCCTAATTTGACTATAAGTAGTTTTGGCCAATTTTGTACAAATTAACCCCATATGATTTTCACACATGTATAATGAGAATTATAAGTGTAACCAAATCAGGTTTTAGATCCCCATTATCAGGTATAAGAAGAAAGTTATATCAAAATCATCTCTATGAAGGGCTACAAGCTCATAACCTATAGGGTGCCTAAGGACACTTCATATCACATGTGAACCTACATCAACCTATTGTTAGTTCTCAAGGGAAAGTATGATAAGGGTGAGGTATATGGAAATCATATTCATTTTCAAAGATAAGCCTTCTCAATCTCATTTTTTGATGATTGATAACACCTACAGGGGAAAAGATAATTCTGGGCTTAGAGAACAAGAAAACATGGTGCTACAAATAAAAAATATAGTTATGTTTTGAGCCACCTACAAGTGAAGACAACAAGATAATGCTGCATGAAACTATGAAAACTATCATAGTCACCAAGCAAGGTATATCAGTCATGGGACAATAGGAAATTATCATGGAGGTAGATTGTATAATAAAAGGTAGTCATATGAGCATATGAAATCATCCAAGGTGCAGATATGCATCAGTGGAGAATATAAATGGAATTACAATGCTAATGAAGAATTATAGTGCTAACCTAGAGTGATAATGACACATTCCAATGATACATGATTGTGATTATGGCAACAACTCACCATACCCAAATGTCAAATAAACTATAATACATAGTCAAGGTGTACAAAAAAAATTATGTGAGGGGGCAACAAATTGATCACCATGAGACACCACACATAGTGAGCTCACTAGTTTGCTAATGTGGTAGCATTGACAAGCTAGTGAGTTGTTTGATAAAATGCCTCTAAGAAATGGGGTCTCATGGTGATAATGTCCAATAATCGGTTGTTTGATACCTCTTATAGCATGGCCAAATTTATTATATTTTCCCTCTTTGATTTATTTCTATATACCCTATTTTTTCTTGCAATGCTCACTACCTTGTCATTGCTACCGCATTGACAACTTCGAACCAATATTCATATGTAAAATTTAAGCCAAAAAATATGTACAAACTTGGAATCAAACATATGTAAACTTGAAATATAGAAACAAAAGATCTAACTATCAACTAATCTTGATGTGCATACTCTAAATTTTAATACAAATTAATGTGCATACTTAAAAATTAATTCAATGAACCATCCAGGTCTACTCTACTCTTTATTGTGTCAAGTATTGTCTCATGGTCAAAATAATGCACCTTCCACAAGGTCTTGTTCAAAGGTCTACCCCCATATTTGATCAAATGAACATTAGATGCCACAATAAGGTTCGAGTAATGAAGAATTTTTTGATGCATGTCAAAGTCCTGGAACAACCAAATATTAACACTCTTATGTGGGTACCTTCTAAGCCACATTCCAGTAACAACCACTGAGCCTGTAGGGTATTCGATGTTTTCTCCATCTATAACTGGGGCCTCCAATTTTTTTTTGGCCTTAACACAACGACACAAGTAATAATTTGTTCCTTCTTTGTTGTCTTCATCTGTAATAACTGCATAAACATTCCCTACATTGATATGTGCAACAAATTAGATGAAATTAGTCAACATTATAAATAAACTACAAAGTAAGATAACAATAGGAATTCCAAAACCTATGCAAGTAGATATATTATCTAGTTGAACTAGATCTGATATGTGGTCAAAGTCAACTGATGATTCCATTTATGTTAGTTCCAATGTCGTAAAAGGTTGATACGTGTGAAGTGGGCTAAGATAACTTAACCACCATTCATCAACCCACTCCTTTAACTCGCACTCATTCCAGGCTTGAATTGTACATGAACAACAAAAGCATGCCATCTTCCGCATATGCATACTCCATGAACCTACATTTGAGCTAAGGAAAGAGTGTAGCTCATTTGATCCTATTAGTGTACAAAAATCCTCATATGGTGTAATATTAGTATCATCTATCAACCAAAAAATCTACGAATTGAAGACATACCTTCATTACTTGGACCCATTGAAGCATTACACCACTCGACAATTAATTTTGCATCTGTCAAATTTGCATTGTGTTTATTCTTTAACTCTTCTGGTGCTAATGCTCTTTTGATACATGCTCCTACATCACCATGCTCCCTCTCCCCCTTTCCATGCCCGACCTTAAAAAAGTTCTGGACATATGCTGAACAATTGTAATAACATGAATCTTACTCAACCAATAGAACATCCTCGAATTCTTGAATTGTGATGCACATTTATCTAACCATATTATATGCTATGCCCCTCCTAGCCAAATCACTATAGAATAACTGAAAGCAACCTTGCACAAACTCTGGAGAATGTGTGCGATCATTACTAATGTAAAAGTGGTACTCCCTCAATACCTTCCTATTATCCTCTGTACTATTAGCTGCATGAATGGATGCTATGTGCACAAATATAGAAACCTATGTGGAGTTGTAATATTGTGATTGAACCTCATGTTGTGGCTATAGAGTGTAGTTCTCCACAAATTTGACCATTGAAACTATGCTACCAAATGGAAAGATGTCCTTGCATAACTTTAATTGCAAGTCCAACCATCGAGCTCTATGGGTATGTCTTGCATAATCATACACCATACTATCATGAAATGTAGACATAAACTGATACATTGGAATCTTTTGAATAACCAAATCACACATTTTTGCTTGATTACCATCTTTTATATTGTAGGCCACTATTTAATATTTGTCGAATTCTACTAGTTCCTTTCCAACTGCATGTGTGCTTTCCATATGTTCACATATTGGCATATGTTGCAAGCCACCACAATGTTGACATGTCTTTATACTTTAAGTCTTGTCGTGCTAATACTCTTTTGATACATGCTTCTACATCACCATGCTCCCCCTTTCCATATCCAGCCTCACAAAAGTTCCACATATTTTGAACACCTATAATAACTTGCATCCTACTCAACCAATAAAACATCTGCGAATTCTTGAATTGTGATGCACAATTATCCGACCATATTATATGCTGATTGTATGCTATGCCCCTCCTAGCCAAATCACTGTAGAACAACTAAAAGCAACCTTGCACGAAATTTAGAAAATGTGTGTGATCATTACTAATGTAAAAGTGGCACTCCCTCAATACCTTCCTATTATCCTCTATACTATCAGTTGCATGAATCAATTCTATGTGCACAAATATAAAAACCTGTGTGGAGTTGTAATATTGTGATTGCACCTCACATTGTGGTTGTAGAGTGTAGTTCTCTACAAATTTGACCACTAAAACTATGCTACCAAATGGAAAGGTGTCCTTGCATAAATTGAATTGCAAGTCCAACCATTAAGCTCTATGGGTATACCTTGCATACTCATACACTATACTGTCACGAAATGTAGACATAAACTAATATACTAGAATCTTTTGAATAACCAAATCACACTTTTTTGCTTGATTACCATCTTTTGTATTTTAGGCCAATGTTATATATTTTCTGAACTCTACTAGTTCATTTCCAACCACATGTGTTCTTTCCATATGTTCACATATTGGCATACGTTGCAAGCCATCACAATGAAAAATATTTGGCCTTCCCCTCTTTCACATAATTTTTTTGATAAGAAGTCTCTTAAAGATGTTGGTGGGGCATGTATACCACAATCCTGCAAAACATTGTTAGTATGCAAATATAAACATATAGAATGATAACATCAAAATGGTTAGAAAATTCAATATGTAATCTACAACAAGTAGTGCATGTGTGATTTATTTTGACATAAAAAGGTTTAAGAATTTCAAAATACTTTGACAAATTTTAATTTGAGGATAATCCTCTAGAAATTTATGAAAAACTATATTTGAGTTGTATCCAAAAAATGCTTTTGATGTGGCTCACGATTTCAGCTACCGATTCTCCTTCTTACCACATCCCCTTGATTCAAAGACACCCTTGTGTTATTCTTCCAATAGTCTTCAATTAGAGATCTCAATGCTTCAACAACTATTTTATCTTTTCACGGGAGTCTCCCTGAGAATGCCCATAATTCAGTGGAATCGGTGTCCTCAATTCTTTGGCACCTTTAAACGACTCTTGATAAAAAATTTCTATTAATTCTCAATTTTTGACTTGTCTTTCTAATGAGATAAGCTTTCCTCATTTGATTACTTACTAAAGTTGATGTAATGACATGTGGTGTGACATTACTATGTTTTAAGCATAAGGTCTTACCCACACTCTCATATGCATCCATCAGATTCTTCACAATATCTTTTTCACTTGAAACATCCAATGTTCTCAACCCAAAAACCTTCATGATGGACCTATACTTTATACTTTGCATCATTCCAACAAATAGTTGACATCTTGCTCATTTAACTTTTCAAAAAACAATCTCCAAATTTTATGAGCATATCTTCTACAAGTGCATTGTGGAATCTTACCTTCCATTGGATGCAAAATATTCTCATCAATATTAATCAAAAACTTTGGATTTCTATGCAAAATTCTAGGTGTTCTCATAGGTACATTTATCTCAACATTAAGAATTTCATCAATATTTAAACGAGATGGGCTAGATGGTGTACCTTCGATCAAGGATGGAATAGATGACATATAACCTTGAGGTTGAAATAGGAATGATGGCGTACCTTCTTCCTCAAATGTGAGTGATGATGTACTCTCAACTTGAGATGTGATAGATGGTGTCCTTCCATATTCACTTGCGGTAGAGGGTGTGTCTCCAACTATGGTATTCAAATCTCTCTTAGCATGAAACTTTTGCATTTGTTCTCTTTTTGTTGCCAATTAAATTTCTCTTTTTGATGGTTGAGGTTTCTCCTCAATTGGCATGTCTTCATCAAACGTTTCCAATTTCTTCTTCTCACGATGTTCCCTCATCCATGCTGCTTTGTTTGCATTCTTAGCTTCTATCTCTTCCTGTGTTGGTTTAATCCTTGATCGTTTCCTTGACATGACTGATAATTTTATCTATAGCATGATAAAGAGACAAATATTAGTTCCTAAAATATGAATCCATACAAATAAATGAAATACATGTCATTCAACACTCACTAGCTTGTCAAATATCACATGAATTTTTTGATGGAATTCCTTAAAGAAATGTGGTCTTGTGGAATGCCATGATTGCAAGAGAGGCACAAAATGGAAGCATGGAGAAGGCATGTGAATTTTTTAACAAAAATGTTTTGATAGACATGTATGCAAAATGTGGTACCATGAGACAAGCTAGTGAGATCACTAGCTTGTCAATGCAGTAGAATTGACAAGGTAGTGGGAAGTTTGAAAAAATACTGGATAGAAATGGGGTCTCACAATGATGTATAGAAATGGGGTCTCATGGTGATGTACATCTCCGTGAGATGTCATTTCTAAGGTACTTTTTCAAACAGCCCACTACCTTGTCGATTCTACCTCATTGACAAACTAGTGAGCTCACTAGTTTGTCATCACTGTGAGACCCCATTTCTATGATGTATTTTTTCAAATAGACTACTACTTTGTCATTTCTACCACATTGACAAGCTAGTGAGCTCACTAGCTTGTCAAAGTTCACATTATTTTTTTGATGGAATGCCTTAAAGAGATGTGGTCTCATGGCATGCCTTGATTGCAAGATAGGCACAAAATGGAAGCATGGACAAGGCATGTGAATTGTTTGACAAAAATGTTTTGGTAGACATGTATGCAAAATGTGGTACCATGCGACAAGCTAGTGAGCTCACTAGATTGTCAATGTGGTAGCAATGACAAGGTAGTGGGCTATTTGAAAAAATTCCACATAGAATTGGGGTTTCATGGTGATGTACTGACAAGCTAGTGAGCTCACGAGCTTGTCAAAGCTCACATGAATTTTTTGATGGAACACCTTAAAGAAATTTGGTCTCGTGGCATGCCATGATTGCAAGATAGGCACAAAATAGAAGCATGGACAAGGCATGCAAATTGTTTGACAAAAATGTTTTGGTAGACATGTATAATGTGGTAGCATAGACAAGCTAGTGAGCTCAATAGCTTGTCAATGCGGTAGAATTGACAAGGTAGTGGATTGTTTGAAAAAATTCCTCATAGAAATGGGGTCTCACCATGAGATGCGGTAGAATTGACAAGGTAGTGGGTTGTTTGAAAAAATGCCTCATAGAAATGGGGTCTCACCATGAGATGTATCTCATGGTGAGACCCCATTTCTATGAGGAATTTTTTCAAACAACCCACTACCTTGTCAATTCTACAACATTGACATCTCACAGTGAGACCCCATTTCTATGAGGCATTTTTTCAAACAACCCACTACCTTGTCAATTCTACCGCATTGACAAGCTAGTGATCTCACTAGCTTGTCAAAGCTCAAGCTCACATGAATTTTTTGATGGAATTCCTTAAAGAAATGTGGTCTCGTGGCATGCCACGATTGCAAGATAGGCACACAATGGAAGCATGGACAAGGCATGCGAATTGTTCGACAAAAATTGTTTGGTAGAAATGTATGCAAAATGCAGTACCATGAGACAATATAGTGAGCTCACTAGCTTGTCAATGTGGTAGCATTGACAAGGTAGTGGGTTGTTTGAAAAAACACCTCATAGAAATGGGGTGTCATGGTGATGTACATCACTGTGACACCCCTTTTCTATGAGGAATTTTTTCAAAAAAACCCACTACCTTGTCAAAGCTCACATTAATTTTTTGATGGAATGCCTTAAAGAAATGTGGTCTTGTGGCATGCCATGATTGCAAGATAGGAACGAAATGGAAGAATGAACAAGGCATGTGAATTGTTTGAAAATTTTTTTTTGGTAGACATGTATGCAAAATGTGGTACCTTGAGACAAGCTAGTGATCTCACTAGCTTGTCAATGTAGTAGCATTGAATAGGTAGTGGGTTGTTTGAAAAAATGCCTCATAGAAATGGGGTCTCCGTCGTGAGACCCCATTTCTATGAGGCCCTCAAAACCCACTACTATGTGAACCTCATTTCTATGAGGCATTTTTCAAACAACCTACTACCTTATCAATACTACTGCATTGAAAAGCTAATGAGCTGACTAGCTTGTCAAAACTCACATGAATTTTGATGGAATGCCTTAAATAAATGTGGTCTTGTGGCATGCCATGATTGCAGATAGGCACAAAATAGGAAGCATGGACAAAGCACGTGAATTGTTTGAAAAAAATGTTTTGGTAGACATGTATGCAAAATTTAGTAGCATATACAAGCTAGTGAGCTCACTAGCTTGTCAATGCAGTGGAATTGACAAGGTAGTAGGCTGTTTGAAAAAATGCCTCATAGAAATGGGGGCTCATGGTGATGTACATCACCATGAGCCCCCATTTCTATGAGGCATTTTTGTTCTATGAAAAATGCCTCATAGAATAAAAAATCCTCATAGAAATGGGGTCTCACGGTGATGCACATCATCGTCATACCCCATTTCTATGAGGCATTTTTTCAAACAACCCACTACCTTGTCAATGCTACCACATTGACAAGCTAATGAGCTCACTAGTTTGTCAAAGCTCACATGAATTTTTTGAAGGAATGCCTTAAAGAAATGTGGTCTTGTGGCATGCCATGATTGCAAGATAGGCACAAAATGGAAGCATGGAAAAGGCATGTGAATTGTTTGACAATTTTTTTTTGGTAGTGTGTGATCAATTTTTAAGTGTATGAAATATAGATTAAAAACAATAATAAATCAAACACACCAATAAGACATTATATCAAAACAAAAAATCAAATAAGAAAGAATGCAAACTCAGTCTTATGTCCTTGATGTCATCCTATCATTCTCTATCTCTAGTGTTTTTGTCAATTCCAGTTGGCTCTTAGATTGTATGCTAGGCTCAACAAATAGTCTTCCTAGAGAACGAGATTTGAAGATGAATGCATGCTATGCTAAGATATGAATAAAATGCTTAAACTAAACATGATTGCTAGAATGTAAAATTACGAAATTATGAATGCTAAAGCTGATAATGCTAAAATGCTAATCGCCTGTCTCTAATGCACTTAATATCTAATTAGAACCAATGCTTGGATTTTTAGTGGTATTTATAGAGTTTTCAAAAGCTTCTGATTGGCTGCTGTGATCAACGACTATGATAATTCCTGGTAGATCGAATGGTCGAAGATGGAGAAGACTGGAGAGAAAAATAGAAGAAAAACAGAAAGCAGGATTTGTTTCTTCTTTCGTGTAAAAGATAAGATGAGATGATAAAAATAATCTTTTTAGAGGATTTTGGAAAGATTTAAGAAGATAAATAATGAATTATAAATTCAATTATTTATTTATGAGTGACATGAAGATTTTTCTCAATTAAATAATCATTTAATTAAGATTTGAAGAATAATAAAAAAATTCATAATTAAATAAAATATTTAATTATGATTTGAAAAGATATGAAGGACATTAATTAAATAAAGATATTTAATTAAAGATATGAAGAGATAATATGAGATGATAAAAATAATCTTTTTAGAAGATTTTTGAAAGATTTAAGAAGATAAATAATGAATTATAAATTCAATTATTTATTTATGGGTGGCATGGAGATTTTTCTCAATTAAATAATCATTTAATTAAGATTTGAAGAATAATAAAAGATTTCATAATTAAATAAAATATTTAATTATGATTTGAAAATATATGAAGGATATTAATTAAATAAAGATATTTAATCAAATTTTTAGGAAATGACATGTAGATGAAATTAATTAAATAAAATATTTAATTAATTAGAAGAAAGATTTTTAATAGGAGAAAGGAAATATTTTAAATTTAATTAAATCAAAAGACTTAATTAAATTCAAAAGGTGATAATTAATTAAGATAAATAAAGGGTATTTATTTAATTAATTAAATAGACATATGAATGTGAAATAATTAAATAAAGTGAATTTATTTAATTAAGGTGGAAGAATAAAGTGAATGAACAATATAATTAAATTAATTAAATTTAATCATATGTAGAGGACTTTAGAGAAATTAATTAAATAATAAAAATTTAATTAAATGCCAGGATTAATTAGACATGACCAATTTTATGCATATACAGGTAGAAATGTATGCAAAATGTGGTACCATGAGACAAGCTAGTGAGCTCATTAGTTTGTCAATGCGGTAAGGTAGTAAGAATTTTGAAAAAATGCTTCATAGAAATGGGGTCTCACAGTGTCGTGAGACCCCATTTCTATGAGGCATTTTTTCAAAATGCTGCATTGACAAGCTAGTGAGCTCACTACCTTGTAATGGAGACCTTGGAATGGGGTAAGACATATATCAAAACATGAAATTTGTGGTCTCATGAAATTCCATGGCCACAAGATAAGCACAAAGTGAATTTTTTAAAAGACATTACAAACTTTCACAAAGATACAATTGGCTCAAGAGTATAAATCCAAATTCCACAACTTTTTTCTTGACATCCTACCTTTAGAACAAGGTATCTGGGCATTAGTCAAATCATTGAAAGAAAGGGGGATTGTTGGACAAAATGTTTTGGTAGACATGTATGGAAAATTTGGTAGCATGTAGACAAGGCAATTGGTTCTTTGAAAAAATACCTCAAAGAAGTGTGGTCTCATGGTGATGCACATCACCATGAGAGCACATTTCTTTGAGGCATTTTTTCAAACAGATGATTGCATTGTCTATGCTATTTGATACAATGCTTTGGTAGACATGAATGGAAAATTTGGTAGCATAGACAAGGCAATAAGTTGTTTTGGTAGAACTGTTTGACAAAATGCCTCAATGAGATATGTCCTCATGGACTACAATGATTGTAGGATATGCACAAAATGGATTTTTTGAAAAGGCTTTAGAAAATTTCAAGAAAATGCAATTTCTAGGTGTAAAACCAAATTCCACTGCATTTTCCAACATCCCCCATCCCTATACCAAAATGGAAGCTTTGGAAAGGGGTATGCACGTCCATAGAAAATGATTGAGAAATGATGTACTATATTACATACTTATAACTACTCTCATATGTATGTATATACAAAATGTGGAAGCATGCACAAGGTAATTGGTTTAACAAAATTCCTCAAAGAGATGTGGTTTAAAATGTAATTGGAAAGTGTAAAGAATTGTGTAGTTTAAAATGTGTCAAGAGGGGCTAAGGTTATAATGACCAATAAACAATGATAAACATGGAATATGCATAATAACAAAATCAAAGCATTGTATTAAGAGTGCATGATAAGGGATGATAAATAAACATAATAGAATTAAGGAAAATGTAAAGAAAGTCTGCAAAGACTTCACATATCTAATAAATGAAGATTCAAATGGAGGAGTTATACCGTACTATGTAGTCTTTGTTTCTTCTTGCATCAAACTCCTCAACAATTTGAGTTTTTCACAAGCTTGTTTCCTTTTCAACGTTTAATTATATATCACTCTTGAATAGAATTACTAACAACAATACTGTTGGCGTAACAACTAACACCTCTGGAGTAAGAGTTGCTACGAACAGCCTATGTACACTACGCAATGAGTGCTCTTCAAATTAGGAGGGGAAGCTCCCTCGTTGTGCTTTACAAAAATTCATGCAAAGGGAAATAAACTAAACTAATTCCTGTCTTTTTGTTTCAGCTGTAGAGGTACAAGGCTTTCTTGAAAACTATATACGTTGCAGCTAAGAATTTTCTCTGGTTTTGTAGATTCACTAACTACAACTAAACTTAATAACTTAAATTCTATCCAGTTCCCTCAAGAAAACAGAGCATGAGAAAACGGAGCAAGGTTATGACTATCAGACGATAAACATGTTTAGATTCTCTACTTGAAGGCAAGGTGGCACAACTATCATCTCAATCTGAACAAGTTTATTGGGCACAAAATAGATTTAAGAATTTACCATGATAATCTTATGAAACCCTATGTGGCATAACATTTGATCATAATAGTAAAGACTCACAAAACAGATTTATCATCTCAATCTTATGAAACCCTATGTGGCATAACACTCGATTAAAATGATAAAAGATTCACAAAACAAATTTTTCTAAACTAAGGGAAGTATTTACCATGACAACCTTATGGAACCCTATGTGGCATAACACTTGATCATAACAGTAAAGAATTCACAAAATAGATTTATCATCACAATCTCACAAAACCCTATGTGGCATAACGCTTGATCAATAATGACAAAAGATTCACAAGACAGATTTATCTAAACTATGGAAAGAATCCACTATCACAATTGCATGAAACCCTATGTGGCATAACAATTAACTGTAATAGCAAAGACACATGAACAAATACCAAAAGAGCAATATTGAGGGCAAGGTAGGCGCAGCATATATTTCTCTCTCAAGCAAAAGTTAATTACAAATGAGCAAAGCTCTTATTTATATACATCAAGGTGTAGGGAACCCTAAAATCACCTTGTGTTAACTACAGTCTCGCAAATGCATGCAAGATTAATTATTAAACCCTAATGAAGTAAACTATACAGTTAACTGGAAAGCTACCATCAGTTAACCGGTACAAATAACCTAAATGGACCATGTGCAAGCATGCACGTCCTTATTTAAAGCAAAGTTAATTGAACACTACCTTTAGTTAACTGGAAACCCTAACCCTAACTCCTGTGTTGATAACTCCAAGGACAAGATAAGCATGTGTTAAGTCAGCAAGTAAACTCAAGACTGAAAGTTGAGTTAACTGTTGTTCAGGACTCAACCCTTGAAATTAACTGCAGGTTCCAACTGGCAGATCACTCCATGTGAACTCAGTCTAACACTTCGACCAAGAACTTATCGATCTTTCTATCATCTGGCACTTTAACGCTGCTCAAAACAACAGTCTGTTTCTTTAGTTCTCTGCCACTTTCCGTAATTGTGTGCATACCACCTTTACATTCTTCAGTCGCCCTTCTGAAACTGGCTGCAATCACTGAAATATTTTCTAATTTGGGCGCCATAGGTTCACCTTCAAGGCTGTCATGAATCAGCTTCTCGAACTCTGCTTGAACTTTGTCCAACTCAACATACGTGCCATCTTCCAGAATTTAATGACATGAAATCTGAACCACAAAACCGCTGACAAGTGCAAGTACTCCAACCACATCATCCTTGAGTGAAAACAACTTAGTAGAGATCTTCTCACATATTTCCATTCTGAGAAGGTGCTGCTCTCTCCAAGTAAAGACTTTCTCCTGATCCTCATCAATCTCCAAGGCATCGTATGCAACTGACAACTGAGATACTAGAACACGATCTTTTGCCAAATTCTCTACAACTGCAATCTCAAGTGACTGAACACCCTGATGAACCTTATGTGCATCACTCCTTAACTGATACAAATCTGCAAGAAGATGCCGACCAGCAGCAACTAAACTATCAATCCAGTTGTCCAAGAGTCAGCCATGACTAACCAACTGATCCAGTTTTCGTTGTTCTGTAGGTGTACTCTGAGGAAGAACAGATGCTCTACTCGGATTTTCATGAACAAGATCAGAAATGTACTGGCAAAGTTGACTATTTTCAGCCTTGAGTAAGGCTTTATCTTCTCCATCCTTCGTGATTCGCTCTTCAAGATTATTAGTGACAATCTTAAGAAGAGTCACATCTGTCTCTCTAGTGGTCCTGCCAAGATTAGCCTTAGTGAATGTAAAGTCACCAACTTCGACTTCATCTAAGCTTTTACCCTCTGGAGGAACGACAACTTCAATAACAATCTCTGATTCTGGAGTCTTCTCGATATGCACCTATTTCTTGATCTTCTTGTTCGACCTTCTCTGATAAGGTTCACTGAACTCAGATAAATCAAGGTTGTATGAAGGTTCATGCCTCTGTCTTCCCAAAGACTTTTTGAGCCAACAAGACTGAACAATATTTTCAATTCTAGGGGAGACTGTCCCTGATGTATCAACCTGTGGTAGTTCAGTTGTCTCCGATCCTACTTGAATTGGTGTCTCAGGCTCAAAATCTATGTCAATAGATTGTATGTGAGGCGAACTAGGAGGTGAAACGTGAGGCTCATCCTAAATAACTGTCTCTACTGGAACCTCAGGAACATGCTCAACCTATTTCTGCTTCCTCTTACCAGTAGCTCTTTTCCCCGTGTTTCCACTGAGTTTAACCCCTTTAGGAGGTATTATAATGGCTTTGACTCTGGGTCTTGCTCTAGAAGTAGAAGGCAACGAAGAGAAATCGTTTGGCGGCTCTACTACAGGAACTGATTTTCGCGTCCGTTTGCTCTCCAAGAACAACCTACTAGTCTTGATAACTGATCTAGAAACCTCTTCAATAGAAATATTCTCCTTGGCATACCAATCAGGTGAGCGAAGTGGCTGCCGAGCAACTTGATCCTTGACATATGAATTGAGAAGAACTTCTCCATCATCATCCGATAGACCATCAACATCTTCTGATAAGTAATCAGAGAGCTGACCGATAGTGAGTCTACAATAGTGACAACGACGAACCTCGAATTCATCTTCACAATTAGCCCATAAATCTTCAAGTGCTAGCTTATGTGCAATCCCTCGCTCTAACCGATCTGCATAATGACCGAGAGGATCATAGGAACGCCTCTCAGTATAAGACTTGAGTTTGAACCTTTCTATCTCAGTAGACATAAACCTGACATCTGTTGCTGCATTGCATGTGAAAATTCCCAATGTGAATGGAAAATTAGCTACAGTCTTATGATGACTACGAAGAAAGAAATGAACATGTTGCATCTGTCTGAGGAACTCCATGAAGATGAGATTATCTGAAGGGTACCTCGGTAACATCAGGGGCTCTCCAACATATCCATAAACCCGGATGTATGTGAAAGTAGGGAACTGGATAAACCAATCCGCCCAAGTCTCCATTGCTGATTTGGCCTCGGTAGAAATACGAATGTGCATCTCATCATCAAGATCTCTAACGGTTCTCATAGAAAAGTGATCATTCACTGCTCAGAAGTCTTGCTCGGATTGAGAAAACTCCAACTGAGGATAATATTCATGAACACGTTGAACACCGAGAGTGCCATTAGTTTTCAGATACCTGAAGCTACCTTGAAATGCAACCACATAAACCAAGTAGGATATCATATGAAACTCATGATACTTGAGAAAGTTAGTAATTTGCTGATGTAAGCAATCACTAATCAACATAGCCCAGTCAAAATGCTCTGTATCATCAAGAATTCTGGTAATCAGGTAAAACATCCAAGAACGGAAAGTGCTAGCGTCTGATTGACCAGTAACTCGGTTGAGTAAAGTTATCAAAACAACAACTTCCTCTTTGAATTCGCCACGACCAACCTTCTTAGGGATGTTAGTTTTCTGAACTGTCAGCCATTTCTGAGCTAACTTCCTCTGCGAACGTTGATGATCAGCATCCCATATCTTTTCACAGGCCTCAAGAACCACAGTAAAGTTATCTAAACGAGGAGGAATAGCAAAACATTTTCCTATGTCCTTCGGTTTGAGACTGCAAACAACTCTCTCGTCAACTGATCTGATTTGTCATGAAGATGATTCATAATGCTTAATGCAAGCAAGTACGAACTCAAGATCAAAAATAGTAACAGGAATAGATGCTGCTGCCAGTAACCCAAAACGCTCAAGATTCCTCAACGAATTGCTGCTAACATTCTCCAAACTGCTCAGATTCACCACTGGATAAACATGATTCAGGTCCGTATCTGACGTTTTGATGAAATTATGTGTAAGAGCCGATTTGACCTTGTAATCAATGAGATTGAACTACATTTTGAAAATGATGACTTTTGATTGTAAAGTTGAATATACTTGAAGAACTTTATGAAAACCTCTGAACAAAGCTAAAAATAGCCTCTGACGAAAGAAATTTTCAAAGTTTTTTTGGAACATGGGTTTTGTGCACAACTGAGTTCTGAACAAACCCAGATAGCTGAATTCTCAAAAAAATGTGTTTTAAGCCCACATGCAAAGAAATTCTCAGAAAAAAGCACAGAGCTTCAGAATGAAGACTACGGGGTGATTTTCTCGAAAAAATCTAAGACGTGGGTCTTGCTGCAAACGCTGAAATATGAGAACCCAGATGATCAGATTCTAAATATGTGTTGAATTTCTTTGACATGCGAAGAAAGTACCTAAGGTGAGAAATAGAAGAAATAAGACAGAAGATAGAAAGTTTTGCTTGTCTGCTTCTGAAAAATCTGCCAACTTCTTCTCTGGAACTCGATGAAACCTGCATGCAAAGAGAAAATAAAGTCTAGAATTGCCTTCCTCTGAATAATTTGAACTCGTTGCTTTGAAGAACGCTGAATTCAGACACCTGTAGCACCTTTAGCTTGCTGGTCGCTCAAGAAGAATATGAACTTCAAAGCAAAAGATGATGAAATAATGGACGCCATGGCTGAAATATATAGATTTTCATCTTTGAAAATTCGCACTAAGCAAGGAAACCATGAAAAGTGTGCTTGGCTTCTAATTGGACCTCAATTCAGTTAACTGAAACTCAGATATGCTAAATAAGATGCCATGCTTTAGGGTTTTCCTTTCAAGTCTTCAGTTAACAATTTCATGTGACTTTGACTTCAGTTAGCAATCATATTAAGTTTGCCATCCTTCACACTTGCTTTAAATTCACAAACTTGAACTCAAGAGTCCCCTCTTGATAACTAAAGTTAGCCATAAAGAATTCGCCATATTTCATTCAATAAATATTCTAAAAATAGGGACCCTTTCATGACTTCAGTTGGCCTTCAAGAATGCGCCAACTTCACATGCTTTAATCAATAAAATCTAAATATAACAACCCTTTTGGAACTAAAGTCTCCACTCTTTGAAAAATGCATAGCTTCACTAATTCATGCTTCATCAAAAAATATCTAAGCATGGCGACCCTTTTGAGAACTGAAGTTAACACTCAAATGCGCCCTTACTTCACAAATAAATGCTTCATCACTCATGCCGTCCCTTTTAGAACTTCAGTTGACACTCAATGAAGCGCCATCTTCACTAAAACTTCACAATTGCAACCAAATTCGCCATGCATGTGAACTCTAGTTGACATTTACTGATAATCTTCAGTTAAGTGGACATGCAATCAAGTTAACTCAACATGCAAGATAGTTAATTGAACATGCAAACTAGTTAACTCGACATGCAAACTGAAAGATCACTCCACATGCCAATATATGAACTGAAGATGACAACCCAGAAATCGTTTAGTCTAACTATAGTCAGAACTCCAGTTAAGGCATCCATTCAACTCACTTTCAAAAATCCAACTTTGAACTCTCAAACGAATTCCAAACTTAGCCAAATTTTATGAAAATTTAGGCTAAAACCTCTGCCGGGACCTCTGTTCATCCTCTGACACTGGTTGACTGACTTCTCCGATTGGCTGGCTGACAGGTGCATTGCAAAGCTGAGTAAAAACTGATCACAAGATATCTTGAGACTGGAATCCATAAAACTAACATCTGAAGGATCAAAAATCCAAGCGCCTTTTTCAAAAGCTGCGCTTTTCCTCAGACTTAGTCAAATTCTGACTTCTGCATTTCATACAAAGGGAAAAATAAATCCTTCATAACTTCTGTTTTATCAACTTTTAGGACTAGATCTTAGGTTCACTGCAGAGCTGACCTCATTCTACATAACAGCTGCAAAGGCACATTTCTCTAGAAAACATCATCTGAAGGGTGAAAAACAAGGGCACCCTTTTGAGAAACTGCTCTTTTCATTCCAGACTTAGCCATTTTTGGAACTGGCTAGAATATCACAAAAACTCCGACTACAAGCTGCTGAGTCATCCTCTAAACTAATAGAGACAGGCAACGGAAAGCTGAACGTAACACAGACACATTAAATATTTGATATCATCAGAAAGAAAGCATTAAAGACTTGAAAAGCTCAGGCGCCTTTCCCAAAATGTGCTCTTTTGCTTTTTCTTCTGACATTCTGACTAAGATTTGACCCTACGTTCGACCTCAAGTTCAAGCACTTCAGCAACTCAAATTCACCCACTGACGGATGCGTCGTGAAGCTCGAACAAACACGAGACAAACATCTTGGATGAAATTTAGCCAAAAACCTTCATTTGGCACCTCAAAAAGATGGGCGCCATTCTCAAAAGCGGCGCTTTTTACCAGTGTTAGCCAATTCTCGTTTTCCTCTTGTTTTGCACTGTATCCACCACAACTTGCTTGAAACAGGTCCATTTGACAGGCTTGATAGCTCACTGCGAAGCTGACGTGATGCCAGAAGAATGTCTGCTAGAGGTGACAAACCCTAAAACAGGATCTGGGCCCCTAAAAGATAGGGCGCCTATTTGAAAATGTGCTCGCTTCTCCAGAGAGAAAATTTTGGTGATTTCCGTTCAGATTTTCACTTTTCTTAAATCTCTTCAATAATAGACTGACATGATACTGACACCAACTCCATATTTAAAAACCCCAAAAATGACCATTTGACAACACTTTAACAAGATTAAGACTCAATTAAGCAAAATGCCTTAGTGAAGCAAAAATTTTGGTTTTGGGTACAACAAATACAAATAACCAATGTATAATGTTAAATTCCTACAATTCAATCACAATTAACATTGCAACACTACAAAAATTGAGACTTGAATTGATATATATCAAATTATATGTGAAAACTCTGTTATTTCCTCCTTCCTAAGTTGGAAAACCATAAAAACCTGGTGGAAAGTTCATGAAAAGGTGGTATAATGTGAAAAATTTGCATGTGCACTTCCCAACAACATAAAAAAACTTCTTTTTGTTGGAACACATGCATAAATAGGAGAATATTAGAGTATGTGGGCCTAGATCATGGGTGTGTTGACTTTTTCACTACTTTTAGAGCAATCCAAAATGTGCTTGTGTTATAATGCACTCGCATTATAATGCGAGGGAAATTTGGCTTGCTATACAAAATAGCTATATCTCAACTTCTTCAAAATGCACTCGTGTTATGAAAAAGTTGATTTTATAAAGGTTTCCTCTCTTTGTCTCTCCTTAGGCATCCATCCCTCATCCATCTAGGTCTCTCACTTAACCCTAAAC
>VDFB02062111.1:0-40572 GCA_007258455.2 Sequoia sempervirens | reverse complement strand
GTTTGGTTTGTCAGTTAGGAAAAAAAAATTGGAGGGGGGTTCGATTCGTTTTGAGTTTGTTGGTACAAAAAAAATGTAAAAACAAAAAATATATATATGCAGCCTAGAAGCATGAATTAGGATTATAATATCACATAACATCATATAAACAACAAAACCACCATATTCGTGAATGTCATTTAAAACATGCATGATAAATATTCATCATTGAAACTTGAATTGTGGTAGCTTGATAAATAGAGTCGTTGATGCTAGGGTTCAATTTATATGATTTTGAAAAAAGAAGCTAATTGAGTAGAGTTATTAGCATTCTTCATAAATCATAATAATTTGTTTACTACACTAGCCATTTTGATGTCTTCTTGTAGTCTCAAACATTATTTTTTTACCATTGTTACATAGGTCTTGAGAGTGGTAGCTTAATATAGCTCCACAATACAAAATCTAGTTTACCTGTGCAGTGTAACAATAGCATTGGCAGATTTTTATTTCAAAGAACTAAAGGGTGACTGCACAATTGAAGTGTATAAACACATATCATTTTGTAATATCAAGGATACTTTTTTAAAATTCCATGTATTGCTAATCTAAAAGGAAAATTCTTTTTCCTAATTTGTATCCAACCATGCTTTTGACATTGTCAAAAAGAGAAAAACTTCCTGAATGATGAAAAGGGATGGCCAAGTAGTTCTAACTCTTCACATGAGAGAAGAGAGATGTTGGAGAGTACATCAAGTCAGTGAGAATAGAAGTGTAATGTGTTTTAGTTTGTAGTATTGCTATGTTTCTCTATAGATGTGTGATAAATTCTTAGTTTAATGATGCAAAACAATTTTTGAAAAAAGAATGTTGTGTCACAATCCGCTTTCAATCTAGCAAGAAAAAATGAAAGCTCGGCCTCTTGGAATGAAAATGATTTTTGGTAGAACAAGTGAATAAGAATGAGGTAGTTAAGGTGTTTGAAGTGATTTAGAGGTCACTTTTATGGTTCCCTTGGGTGTGGGTCAAAGTCAAACTCCATAAAACATTTTTAAAAAATTCAAAAAAACACTTTTTTGGATGCCTAGGCACACGGGTTTTGTCTTGGTTCGCCTGGGTTCTATTTGGGTTCTGCCCGGGTTCTCTTGGGTTCTGCCTAGGCGAACCAGACCCAAAAATGGACCCTAGTTGAACCCATAGGTGAACCGAACTAGGACCCACACCACCTGAGTGAACTAGGGCTAAAATAGAAGAACCTGGTAACATAGATAATGTGTCAAGAAGTTGACTACTTCATCTACTCTAAATATTATTTTTTTCAAGTGTTGTGAAGATTATGTATCCTTTTCTTAATTGAGTTGTTCCAATCAAAGGATTAAATATATTGGAATCTTTCTATCAATCACTTCATGGAATACCAATTGACAAAGTGGTTTTTTCTTTTAGATAAAGTTGTTTACCATCAATCAATTAATTTATTCAAGATAAACCATGAAGGAAAACAATGATCAATACTAGGAATAACCAATTAATAAGTATACACATGAGTAAGTCAATCATGTACATGTGAATAAGGGAAGCATGAGTAGTCACAAACACGTATGCCTTGAAGTATACACACGAATACATAGTATACACAACTTAATACAAAGTATATGTATGAATGCAAGGTATACACATGAAAATGTGCAAGTCACAAAGTATACATTAGAACAAATGTAAGTCACAAAGTATTCACGTAAGTTGTATACACTTGAATGCATGTAACTCATATCTATTGAACCATGAATTTATAACATGCAAATATGGACACCATCGATAAAAAAGATTTGTATTAACCAAATAGCCATGTATGCATACATCAATATATGTCGATATAAGTATAAAATATAGGTACAAAATAGCCATATAGGCTTATGAGAATGCCATATAGGAATATAATTTCAAATATATCCAATACAAAATATCTACAAAACTGCCATGTACGCATACAACAAAGGGCTCTGGAATCAAAAGTCATTACTCTCCAGGCTCTTAAAATAAACTCTTTCCCTTTTCTTTTCAATTAGATGGTGATAGTTCTATCACTCATTTGTGCTGCACTCGAGGAGTGCTCCTATTGCTCCTCCTAGTACTGTTAAGTTCTTGCTAAATTTTTAACTATTACAATAAGTAAAGACATTAATATATAGAAATAACATTATAAAAATTGATATATTTAAAAAAAAAAATCACTTACGACCATCTCACAATCACTCTCCATGAGGGAAATATTTGTGCACCGATGCTCAGGCGTACTCAAGACCTATATAAACCATACAAATAGAAATTAAACTACGAATCAATAATGGTTTGATTTTTCACTAGAACTAACATCTATAACAACGAATGTAAATTGAAATTTAGTAATTTTCCTCATACCTCCCTTGTCAGAGCCATCAAGGATTGTATAGTGGATGAAACAACGATATCCATTTCCCTCGTAACATTTGAAGGTTTTTCCACAACCAACATCTAAAAATAAAACAACAAATTATTCAATCACAAAAAAGTTACAATAGTGATATGTGCATCATGACTTATAATGTATGAGATCTAATGAACAAAATTTTGAGTACTTATCAAACTATATATTTCTGATTATCATGCTTACTTTTTTCCCTATCCATATCTTTTTTGAAAGGACGTGTTTTTAGGATTTTACCCATAGCAGCAAGTCGTTGAACCATTTGATTAAATGTTTTCGTAGACATGCATGATAACTGTGGTGGCATAGAGAAGGCAGTGAACTATTTGAAAAAATTCCTCAAAAGAAATGGGGTCTCTTGGTGATGGAATGCCATTACAAAAAAATTCACGCCATGGCATTCCATCACCATAAGACCGCATTTCTTTTAGGATTTTTTTCAAAAATTTCATTGCCTTCTCCATGGTATTATTTCTTACTATTATGCTTTGATAGATACTTTCCAAGCATCCATAGTTTGTTGGAAAGTACCTATTTTAGGCTTTTAGCCATAGCATCAAGGAAGTGAGTAGTTTGATAGGTGCACATGTATGAAAAATGTTGTATCATAGAAAAGGTGGTGAGCTGTTTGAAGAAATTCCTTGAAGAAATGTGGTCTCATGGTGATGGAATGGAATTCCATCACCATGAGACTGCATTTCTTCAAGGCATTTTTTAAAACTACTAATTGTCTTTTCTATGCTATTTCTTACTATTATGGTTTCATATATTTTTTCCAATCTTCCATAGTTTTTCATGCAAGTGCACATTTGCAAGAACATGCCTCCTTGTGAAGTAATTGCATCACTGCCTATGTTGACTTTCTAAACAACTATATTGTAGTTGAAATTTTATCATCTATCAACATCTAGTTATTAGTTATGGAATGTGAAGTAATGCTTTGAGTTTGAATAATGTGCAATGCAACATGACCAACTATATGAATATAAACTACACAAATCTATTAAGTACAATTCAGTAGTTAAACTCTTTTTTCTATTACGTCTGTGTAGGTTTGAGTAAATCCAGTAGCATTGGGAGGTGTTCCCTTGAAACCTCCAATATTACCCTGTTCAACATCAAAAATCACATATTAAGATACCATTCATAAAACAATGCTATTAACATGTAATAAATTTATAATTGTTTACTAGTTACATACCTCATTGATAGGTGTACTACAAAAAAAATTAGGTGGAGGGCCGGTGTATCCAGTCTCAACACTATGACCTTGCAATTTTATTAAAATCATAAAACTAAATTAGTTAATCTTGCATTTCAAAATCAAAATTTAATAAATTAAATTCAATGAACATGCTAACTTTTACCTAAGTATCAATTCCATACGCATCATGCAAAATGTTAGTCGCCCTCTCCATCTCCGTAGCTACATACGGATCCTGTGTCATAGCCTCCTAAGTGTTGGTGGGGTCATATGAACAAGTTGCCCTGCAAGATTGACACACATGGGTTCGAAGACCACCACTCGAAGAATCCCCTGGATGGTATGTAGAATAGGGCTAGTATGATGGATGAAACTCTGGTTCAAAGTGTTGATACTGAAATTTCTCTACATCGACACTCTCCTTCGCAATGATAGGAATAACAACGTTATCACGAGGCAGCCTAGTGAGAGCCCATCTCCCTTGCCGCACGTAGGATCCAACTATGCATCAGGCCTATCCTGAGCTGATCCCCCACCTCTCCCCTAGAAGTCCCTCATATCAAAATAATTTGGGATTTTGTTCAATATGAACTCACTATATAGTTTCCTAAGAAAATACTAGGGGACTTCACAATTGTTGCAGGATCGGTCATCAAAGACCTTGTACCACCTATCACAAAAATGGTTCCTAATCACTTGGTGGTGGTACCAATGAATAGGAAACCTCTTCACATTAAGGCTAAGATTTTTATTTGTGTGTGGTTCAGTGAATAATGAGAAAAAATCACCTTTTTTAATTTTTAAATCATTTACTTGTTTATATGATATTTTATCCGCATAATATGCCCTAGCCACCTGCCTCTTATCTTGCCATGCATTTATTTGTTTGCTAATTTAATCTACATTTTTTTAACATATCTTTCGATGAATTTGCTAGGGTCATTCTTTCTATGGTTGAACCATTTGGATCACTCAACCTACTAATAAAATACTCAATTTTTTTTTGTTGTTCTCAATTTCACTCATTAAATTTTGTTGAGTGTCAGGAGGGTGTTGAGTGATTAGTGGAGGTTGTTGTTGAGGTTGATTTTCTTGTTGAGTATTTTGTTCTTCATGATTCAATTGCTCTTCTTGTTGAGGATTTTGAGGGTTTGCAGGTTCATTTGCATCTCCTACAAATTCAAAAAAAGAAATATCAAATATAACCTAAAACTAATAAAATCAACCTAAAACTAAGAAATTTAAAATAAAAAGAAAACAATAGTTACCTCTCCCACCTCTTCATCATTGTGGTGCCATCCTTGCAAAGAAATAACAATTGTTGTTGAATATTCTTTCCTAATACCTCTTCCTATAATGCGAGCACAAAATTTGGGGGTTTTAGCTACAGGCATAACCAAAAAATAGTCAAAGTGAAAATGAATTACTTTCACTTTTTTTTTTCTTTTAACATGCAATAATGCGAGCACGTTATAACGCTCGCACTATGAGTTTTTAAACATTTTTTAGAAAGTGGCCATGAAATTGCTAGCCAACTTCATGCACCCTCCCTATACTTAGTTCACATTTTAGTGATGTCGAATGTTGGTGCGGTGCTGGGCAGGAGGACGTGCGATGTCCAATAGGAAGTAGCAATTTTGAATGATGTTGCACAAGGTGTGGGTGGGTCTTTGGTACCGCAGTCTGCTGGGGGTAGTTGGGTGGCCTGCGGGGACCCTTCTCCTGTAGTAGTCACTAATTATTACATATACAATAATCTAATCAAAACAAACCCAAAATATAAAAATGTATGAGTATGCAATTTCACCATAACAACTATTCATTACTCACTTTCCATACAATATATTTGAATAAAGATATTTTCTAAAATTTCTATTTTTTTAATTTATTTATATTTGAACTTAATATTCATTCTAAATATTACATGATCTATTAACATATGAAATATAATATGCATGTAGAAGGTAAATTACTTCCTTTTATAATTAATTGTTATTAATTGTAAGGAAATAAAATTCTTCTATTCATATGATAAATTAATTTAATTTAATTATAAATGATACAATTTAAGTGGAACTTTATTCAGTGTTTAGTTTAATAAATATAAAATAAGTTACAATGTACTTTTTTAAAAAATTTGGCGTCTATTTATGGTGACATTTATTGGAGACTATCTTTAATAAATGGTGTATTTTCTTGCTATCCTTAACTCTAAGAGTTGTAACAAAACTTAGGCATACAGATCAAGACAATTTAAGTGATAAACCTATGACTAAACCAAGGACAAGAAAATTTCAACTTTATAAGACAAGAGCATCTCTTCTACATCTTGATCTCTATAGGTCTTAGGAGAGTATTCCTATTAGGGTGTTTAAGAATGACCAATATCAATGGAATTTAGTGATAGATTCATGGCCAAGGGGTCTCACTATATTTTCCTAGTCATGCAACCAAAGCACACATTGCTCCAAGAGACAACACATTCATAAGATTTAACTCAAAAACCTTTATTCGTGTGTAGAGATACATTCTATTACATTGTCTTTATTTTTCTTGGCTCTCAATCCTTACAACATCACCTAAATCCACCTAGCAATAACCTTAAACTAAAAACTATGGGAGTCTCCCAAAACTTCTCCAAAAGTCCCCATTCTTCAAATGAGATCATAATCCATATTTATAGCATGTAATAGTGTGAAACAAATGACTAACCCACATCAAAACATGATGGGACATGTGGCAGATGATTATTTTCCCTTGTGCTTTGTGTGTAAAACATTATAAATATCACTTTGGTGTTTTCTATCATTCTTGGTATGACTACAAAATTATGAGGGATATGTGACATGAAATATTATACCATCCTTTTTCTTGTGGAGAAACCATGGCCATTAAGATACTACAAGAACCCAAGGAGATTATGGATGGATTATTGACACCTAGAAAACACATCTTCCTTGACTATGAAAGAGAACCAAGTCCATCTGGACATTGTGAGAAGCTGAGGGTCATCAATATTTATCTCATTGATTTGGGAAGTTCCACATTAGTCTATCTGCCTTCAGTTATGTGGGGAAGTTGGGATCATCATGACCTAGAAAAATTTTAAGGGGCATGTAGACAATATCCAAATGATGGTGGAAGTTCCACAACATCAATTTTTGCAAGTAATTGTGGACCATTGGGTTATGTTCAAGATCATCATGGAAAAAATAGGGCCTTAAGTAGTGAAAATTTTAGAAAAATCAAAGTTAGGCAACTTGACGTAAAAAATTGAATTTAAGTTATCTATATTATTTCAAAAATATGTAATAATAGAATTTGTAGAAAATTGAATGTATTTTCAAAACTAGTAGGTTTATTTTTATTTTTTTAAAATCTATTTGGTGAAAATTTGAAATTTCAATGCAGTAATACTTAAATTTCAAGCAAAAAATAAGAAGTAGGTGTTTGTCTAACCACCCTAACCACAATAAAATGATAATATTTTTTTATAAGATTTTAGATATAAGTAGAGGACTCGTGTTCAGATGTGATGCATATTTTTTGTAATTTTTTTCCAAGTAAATAATTAATTATGATTTTTTTATTACAACTTTTAAAAATATAAAAACTTGTATGTTTGACCACCTTAACTTGGTCAAAACTTCATGAAATTCAATTTTTTATAATCCTATAGTATACAAAGCATACAATGTGAAACATGTTTTGGATTCAAAAAAATTGATAACCATTTGAAAGATATAAATATTTTTCAATCAGTCTATCAATCAAGACTTTAGTCATAATTCAAATAGAAAATGAAGAATAATTATTTATTTAATTCAAATTAAAGCATAATTTATATTGGTGGAAAGTTGAGAATTTCCTTTAAAAACCCTTTTCGTTTCATCAATTTTGGGTAAAAAAAGTCGTCAGCCACATACCCTACACATACCCATCATATCACCACTTTTTGGCCCATCATGATCCTGCACATACCCATTAACATATTGTGGGTATTCAAGTAGTGTTGGGATGGATCTAGTATCAAGGCATTTTTTTCCTTAAGTGACCTTATGAGAAAATAAGGGTCATTGGGATGTGTGGGGAATTAAATTTCATCAATATGTGGGAAATGGATATTCATTGGGATGTGTAGGAAATTGATGAGGAATCAAATGAATTTTAGTTGAGCAAGGAAGTTCCATAGGTCTAATAGTAGTCAAAATTTCTACAACCTTAATCTAAATCAGCGGTTGACCAAAGAATGAAGTCCAAAGGGACTTACCAAGAATATGGTAGGAATGTAAATGGAGCTAGAAGTTTCACAAGTGCAAACAAAAACTCTACACTAACATAAGTTGTTGGATTTTTATCCAAAATTCTCCAAATTTGAGATGTGGATGCCCTTTTAGCTCTTCTTCAATGTGAATTTTTTATTTTTCCATGAACACACAAAAAACCTTCATAATATAATCATCCACTCTTGCAAGAAAAAATAAGTAAAAAATAAATAACAAAAAATACAAAAAATATTATCTTTGATGAGGATTGCAAGTGAGCCTAGATGCTCCCACATTATTTAGTACTGCAAGGAAAAAAATGGTTTTATATGAGATAATGCATAATTACAATTCACTATTATTAACTTAAATTGTGTTAATTTGATGCAAGAGAATCTAGATATGTAAGAGCAATCTTAAATCACCCAAAAAATATTTTATTTTAACTTTTAGTTAGTTTGACAAATATCCATGAAATTTTTTTCCTCTAAAATGTCTTAAAAGGGTTAGATTATTAGGTTCTTTATATTTATTAAGTTTTCATTTGAGAAAATATTGACTAAATTTTTTGAAGCTCCAAAATTAAAAAGTACACATTGTGGGTAAGTTTTGAGCAAAATTTAGGTCTCGATGGGAAGTTATTAAAGATTTATGTTGTTGAAAGTTATAAAATTCCTTAAGATCAAGTCTTGAAGCTTCAAAACAACATTTTTAGCCCCAAATATTAAAAAAAAATTATATTCATAGGATTTCTAACAAGTAGGGCACTCTAAATACTTAAATTTAAAATAAAAATGCAAACTAAAATGAGTTCCTAGATCAAAATTTATAACTCCCATTAATTGCACTATTTTTCAAAGGGAATCTACAAATTTCAAAATTTTCTTAGAGGTGCCAAACCCATTTAGGGAATATTTTTGAAATTTACAAAGAAGGGGGAGGAATGGGAGAAACTAGTATGCTATGAAAAGGGAGGGAATTCATAAAATAGGTATTCTTTTAGAAACTACAAGAGGTAGAAGTCTCCAAAAGCAAGGGGAATCAAGTTGTAATGTGTTGCAACATGTTGATGATTTCATCCTATAGTTCATTTCAAATTTATGTTATGTAATCAATGATATTTTTAGTAAAATAATTCATATAATTTGTATGTGTGAGACATGTGTTGTGTGTTGTTTGAGCTAACTTCAATCATAATTTAACACTTATTTACTACTCCATATTCTAGATATGTAGATATTTGAAACATTCGCATATGTATAATAAAATGATTTAATGTTTAAAAAGTGCAAGAATGATTTTTTATACCTTTAAAAGTATTGTGAACCAATAGTTTACAAGAACAACTTCTCTCCATTATAATTAAGCAATGTGATAATGAATTTGCAAGAATTTAAACCTATCCTTTGAAAATTTTAGCTAACAAAAGATGAATAAATCTCAAATAACATACATTCTAAATATGTTCATATTTTGCAAGTTTGAGGTGCTAAACCAAATTTAATTTATCTAAGACTAGTGTGTAATCCTTAAGAAAAAAGGTCAATCCTACACAAGTAAAACAATAAAATAATAACTCTAACTTGGATGAGCTTAAATTGTAAGCTTCAACCTTGCTACATATTTAAGCACTCAATTACCTCCATATCCTTGAAATTCATTTCATTTTTAGTTACCATATCTCAATTTATAGACTCCATAGACCATATTAGGAAGATTTCTTATAATAAACAACTCATAATAGAAAATTTTACAAAAAATAAATATTCACAACCAAAAGTTTATGAAATATACACCTTATAGACACTTAAAATTGTCCCAAGCTTATGACATCATTTTTTATTTCTCGTCTAATTCTTCATCTAAATCTAATTCTTCATCTAATGATAATTCCTCATCTAACCCTTTATTCAATTTCACCCTCTTTTCATGCACACATAATTAAATATTTTTTATTATTTAATTATACTAATATTTCCCATTTCATTAATCCATCTGAATAAATAATTATTACTTAATTATTTGGCATACAACAAATTCACCATGAGAAAATTCATTGCCATGACAATTCATTGCGCGAAAAATTAATTGCATGAATATTTGGCGGTTAATTTTCCATGGTGGTGAATTGCTAGTCACAGTGAATTGTTGACAATGAATTTTTCATTAGTGAATTGTTGGGGTGAATTTTCCTAGAGCCAATTATTTAATTATTAACATTGTCTTTGATTAAATAAATGATTTTATTTATTTAATCTCACTAATTTAATAATTATTAAAATTATTTAAATTTAATTAATTATCCATGATTTTGAAAATAAATGATTTTTAATTTTCAAAAAAAAAAAAAAACTCTTACATCTCTCCCTCTTTTTCTCACTTAACTCTTCCATGAACTCTTACATCTTTCTATTTCTCACAACACATTCTCTTCAATTCTTCTATTTCAAAACTGGGAAACTCTTCCATTTTTCTATTTTGAAAATGAGAAACTTTCTTTTGCACATTCTCTCATTTGATCTTAGCCATCCATTCTCTACTCAATCTCGTTCGTCCATTTCACCATCTTCTCATCTATAAATTTGGGCTTTGAGATATTCATTTCTCTAACCACCACCATCTTCAACCTTTTGCTGAAATTATCATCTTGAACCACCACTATCTTCAATATTTTGTTATCCTCACTTTACTATGAAGCCTTTACTTTGTGCACTTTAAAACTAAGAGCAACATATCTTAAATATTCAAAAGCGAAGGAGAGGGACAATGGAGATCAACCAATGAAGGTATAAAAGTATAATTTTCTTTGTTTATTTGCATTCAATTTATTTTTTGCTTATTTTTGCTTCATTGTTTTTTATTTGATTTTATAAGCTTAATTCTAATGGTTTGGCAGTTGCCTTTAAGGATTTAAGCTTCGCCAATCCAATTTTTAGATCCATACACACTTAAAATTATTTCCATGATTTCTTGAAACACACAAATAAAATTGAAAATATAACTAAAAAATATCTTATTTTAATTTACCAAAAATTATTACAATGTCAAATTGTTAAAAATGACAATATAATTCAAACTATATTTCATTTACTAAAGCATTACATGGATCTTTTCACAGCATGATTGGAAATCAACTATATATAGACCCAAATTGACATGGAGTATGCAATAGTAGCTTGAAAACCTACTAAAAAATCATAGACCAACCCTTTACAATCCTCATAAGTTTATATATATAGAAAAGGAAGAAGCTCATATCAAATATAAAAGTGACACATAAAAGTGACACATGGCACAAAGTAAGGCCCTAGATATGAATAAAGGACTATTCCACAAGATCTTTGAGTTTCCCCTCTTTTGCAACTAAAAATTTATTCTCCAAGCTCTTTCCCATGCACATTTTACTCTTGCAAAAATAATATTTAACTTGGATCCGTTCTTCTTTTATTATATTTATTTTCCCACCTATTTTCATTTTACAAGAACACTCACTTTACAGTATATTATAAATGGATTATGTTAGAGCTTAAAAAGTTTAGGAACCTTAGAAACCATTGATAGAGATCCTCTTATCCTTTTTCGATGAAATGGAGATCAATAAAACCATAACAAATTTTTAACATTTTGATTAATCTTGTGAGATATTTGGCATTTTTGGTGTAAGTGTAAGAAGTTGGGTTTAAGTTTTTGCTAGAAAGTTAATTTTTTTCATAATTGAAGTACGCAAAATATTAACATGGTACAAAAAAATTAAATGTAGAACTTTTTCGTCTAATTTTCAAATATGTAATATATTGAAATACCCAAATGATAAAAGTTGGTTTTGTATAGGATGTACATAAGTGGATTTTTCATAGTTCTATGTTTTGAGCCAAAATCATGCATGTGTTCAACCAACATAATTTGAACTAAATAAAATTAGTTTTATAATTTATTTTGGGGAAATTTTTTTATTATGGTGCATTTTGGTTAGGATAGTTTTTATAATTTTTTTAATTAAAATTTTTATTGACCTTAATTTTTATTTTTGAAAACCCCTCATATATGGCCAACATAATTTGAGTTAAACTAATTATAACATGATTTCTTTATTATGTATACAATAATCTCTAGATTGGTGAAGCATATTTTTTTTAAAAGAGTTATAAAATAAAAAGCTATTAAAATAGTAATTTATATGTCATTTCAAATTTTAGGAATCATTTTAAAAAAAAAAATTAATAAAAACAAAAATATATCCAATAGTAAAAAAATTACATATTAAAAGATAGGCATTGTTATCTATAATGGTTCCTTATTAGGTCCAAAATCTATGAAAAGTTGTTAACCATATTGTTAAAATCATTTTTTACTCTTGTTGTTAATGTGGCATTATACTTCTAGTTCTAAGATTGAGGGTTAGGTTTCCAAAACTTTTACAAGAAAAAACAAAACTAAAAGGACAGTTTCAAATTTTAAATATTATAGAATGCTTACTTGATTTAAAATAGGTGCCCATTCTAAAAAGGAATAGGTAAATGTTCTAAAAAGGAACATGCACTTGTTCCTTTTTAGAATGCATACCCATTCACAAAATGAACTCATGCGGAGGGAAAATTTAATATCTTTATAAAACACATACCTATTTACAAGAGGGTACATGTTTAGGTTCAGGATTGTTGGGTGAAAATTATGTAATCTCTTTTAATAGACTATAAAACCTTGATTTCAACCACAATTATGTGAGATAAAATCTCTCCTCTCAGAAAGGGGAGGAACCCTTCTTACTTCTTATTGAAACTAAGGAAAACTAATTAAGTATTCACAATAATGTACACTACAATAACGATATGGGGGTGTGCCACATTCATGATTCTCTCTTTTTTTAGAGAATGTGTTTTATAGTGTTTCACAAATTTAACTTCTTTGATGCAATACAACTTCAAACTAAAATTAAGCAGTAATTCCAATATTCCTATCTTTTCAAAGCAAAGCCTAGGAATACTAGCATGATAATGATAAATAACAAATAAGAAAAGATCACGAAGGAAAAAATTTGTTCCATAGCTTCCGATAAAGAATCCTTCAATATAGTAACCAGCATTGTAAAAGAAGCACAAAGTCTTCTATATACTTCACAATAAATTCTATGAACAAGAAGAAAAAATATAAGCCCAAAGTCTTATAGAGAATTCACTATTAGTATTAACAACATCACAATTCTAAGCAATGAGTGTAACTCAAAGTTTACATAAATTTACTCAAAATACCTTTCAATCTCAATTACTTAATATTGCCAACTTCAATCAAATCATAAGATAATTTTTCCCAACAAAACGTTTGGTATGCAACTTCACTTCTTTATTGATCAACATTAGATTCACAAAAATGAACTCAAAGTTTCAATATTTGCTTCACAATTGGGTAGCACTTCATTGCAAAAGATAAAATATAACCATTACAATATAATCCTCTCTTATTTATAGATGGGAGAGGAGAGCTAATCTAGGAAAATCATAACTAACTAGTTAACTTATTCAAAATGTTGTCCATAATTATAGGAGAACATATTTGTTTACATGTAATTACATTTTTCAAAATGACATGTAAAGTGTCGAATCCTATCTAAAAAATGCATAGAAGAAAACATATAAATTGTCTAACTTTGGAGATACAAGAAATTTTTTTATGGTTCCTTGCTCTTGGCTCAAAAGTCTTCATATTTCTTCTTTATCTCTCACACGAATACCTCATCTAGACAATCTATATAGTCAATAATAGTATGGATCCCTGTGATTGAATTTCTTGCAGTTAAGCAAATTTTCTTGCATCTATCTAGATGTGTCTTGAGATTGTCAAGAGAAAGCCATACATCACATACAACATGCATTGAAGTATTTGAAAAGCCTTCATCTTCCACCTGCTTCATGATAACTTCTTTAAATATTTGAGTAATCTCACTAACCAAGATGAAAGTATGATCATCATCAAGGAGTTTACCTGGTAACTCCTCAATTCCATTTACCATGACAACATGATGCCCTTCGACATATTCTTCTACTTTTGTATTTCCTCAATGAGAGATTTGATTACTTGTATGCGGTTCTTAAGAGATTCTCTTATTTCCACATACTTCTCTTTATCAGGAATTACCCCAAATTCCACTAACTTGCTCAGTTTTTTCTCTTTCATTTGCGACCAAAATGAGAGACATCATTCCATTTCTTTCTGATCTTTCAAATTTGTTCTTTCTTCTTTATCAAGCTCCAATTTTAACTTGGTTGTTTGAGCAGTCTTTTCATCAGCAACAACTATGAGTTATGAACCCTGGTCTATCATCTCATCAATGAAGTCATATAACACCTTACCCTTAGAGAAAAATTTCTCCACTTTATGCATTTTTGGTTCCTCGATATTCACCATGGCCATAGGTTTCACATTCTCTAAGGAGCTTGCAATCTTCCTTAAACCTGATGCATAACATTTAGCTTTATTCTTGTACACATCTCTAGCTTGCTTCATTTTATCAAGTCTTCCTAATAATGCATTCAAGATCACTTTTGCATCTTCTTTTATACTTACATTAGTTACTTTTCCAAGATGAACTCTTGTTATAGTGTAATATTTCATGTTCACACCACCCCATTCATGTGGAGTTAAACCAATATTTATATACTTGTGACCTGATTTGTCTATATGAAATCTTGAATGGACCTTTTCCTTCTTTTTCCCCTTGGCTTTTGGAGGAACTATCTCCTCAAGATCAAGCTCATCTAGGGAAATCATTTATTTCTTTCACTTTGATACTTGTGAGATTAGCCAAGGGGGTAGGTATGAGGTATTTCCTTCTTGGATTACTATCAATACCTGTGTAGTAGCCACTTCTATAGGAATGGATGATATTGTAATAATTGGAGTAGTATCAGTCACGATGGCACCAGTAGACTACAAACCAAGAGGATCTTGCAGTGACTCATTCATGAACCTATCAAATTCTTCTTGAGAAGAGATATCAAAGGATGGGGATGATAAACTCAGAATGGATGAGGGAGAACTTGAGGAAACATCAACAGTTTGTAAGATGGAACCCATAGGAGGAGTGGTAAGAAATTTTAATATTGAAGGAGGAATGGAAACATTTATTGCATGTAAAGTTGATGTAGGAAGAGGCAAAGTAGGAAGAAGAGGTGGAGTAATAGGATTTGAAGGAGGGATATTAGTGGTAATAGGTGATGACATTTGGGGAAGATCTTCAATAATATTCTCATGGGGAGATTGTGGTAGTTCATCATCATTCCTTTGTGCTTCCTCATTACCTTCTTCCTCTCCTTCTTATGCAAACTCTTTGTCCTTTGTGGATTCTTTTGATTCCTTTCTTTTATTCTCTTCCTCTTCTTCTGATGATTTTGCTTCAGATGTAAGCTCTTGTCTCTCTATAGATGATTGTTCTAATTCAGTAGTTTCCTCTTCTTTAGTTGTTTATGTAGCACTTTTACCAAAATTGAAATTGATATTAGGACCCCTTTGTGAAGAAGAAGGAACAACCACAAATTTGTGTTTAGTACAGAGTTCTTGTTGTTGACTAGCTTTTCCTCCTGCTGTTTCTCCTTCAGATTCTATTCTAAAAGATTTCATTTGAAAACCATTCCTTTGCAACCATTCACTCGTGTTAAGAAAAATAGGAACAATTCTTTCTCTGATAGAAACACTTTCCTTTTTAGACCATTGCATCAGAGGTAAAGGCTTTTTGGAAATTGCTTCCTCTTCATATGGGTGATCCCAAAAAGTTGGTTTACAATTTCTAGGAGATTCTGATTTTTGCTGAAATCACATATTTTTAAAAAATATAATGATTTAGCCTTTAAAAGTTCCATTTAAAGCATTCCAATTGAAGGGAGTTTGATCAAAATACCTTAGATCAAACCCCCTTGGATAGAACCCCGCTAGTTTTAAAACATACCTATAACGGAGTATCCTTTACACCTATCAAAATACTGATAAAAAACCACTTTTGATTTACCTTTTGGGGGATCAAATTAATTTATTTAAAATTTATTTTTTGTAAGTATGTAGTCCTTATTATGAGCTTCCCAAAAAGTATAATTTTAAATAAATTTAATTTTAGTATTATATTTATTTTTTATTTCTTGTGAATGTAGGTTTTTCACCAAAAATCAAGCTTTTTGTTCTACAAATATGGAAAAAGAGAAGATTATAAAAAAAAATTGAAAAATATGAGTGCACCAGATATTGAAGTCCTTGATCCAAAAAAAATAAAAATTGAATTTTGATACATACAAAAAAAGTTGTGTTATATGGTCCACCTACGTCTGAATTGTAATTGGTTTGACTTTGAAACATGATTAAGGAAAAAATATTCAATAAAACACTATGAAACCAATTGGAAGCACTATATATCATAGTTAAAAATCTAAATTCAAAAAATGTAGAATTTTATCCTTCGTAGAAAAAAATTGTGTTATACAGTGAGCGTCACTCCTTAAAAATGGTGTTTACTGAAAAAACTAGTTTTCAAAGGAGATGGAAAAAGAACTACAATCTAATTCCAAAAATTTTGAAAAAAATATATTTAGAATGTATAGACAAAATTCCACAAATCACTAGTTTTCATCATCTTCAAATTCCTCACGATTTAGCTGTTATAGGTGCCCGAAAGGGAAGATTTAGTTAGAAAAAACTAGTTCAATGTCTAGTTTGGCCAAAAATTGTAAACTAGTATCATGGGATCACCCATATGCAAAATTTAAGATATCACCAAGATCTTTGAAATCCTCTAGAATATCAGGTATACCAAGGTCCCTGATCTATTCCATAGTCAATCTACAAAAATCCATTCTCTGAATGTCTTCCTCATCTCTACAGTCTTCCCATATATCCTCAAAGTGGTAGACATGTCGATGATCCTTTTTAAGTTTCCTATTCACATTTATGTCTAGTCAAAGTCAAATCTATATCTATATGTCCTTCTAGTCATAATTTGCATTTCTACAGCTACTAACTTTGCTTTTTGCACACTATGAATAATGTATCTCCCAACAGTAAGTGGAAACTTGAAACCTGGCTTGTGAATTCTCTGGCGTTCCTTATGGACTAAGATCAATTGTCTACACAAGTCCATTAGTATCCACTTGTCTGAAGGATATCTAGGAAACATGTATGGACACCCCTGGTGTAACAACCTACTCTCAAATATGTGAAAGTTGGAAATTATGAAAAGATACATATAACTTTACTAACAACCTTGTAAGCTTCATTTAATACTCTCTTCTTCTCAAGAATTGGATCAAAAGTGAAAGTAGAGGTGCAAAGAAAGCATTTGTGACTTTCCTGAAATGTTTAAGACTCTCTCTTAAAGTTATTTGATAATAAAAATCATATATAGGTACAAAATTTTTGTTTCCTTTTGTAGACAACCCTAGAAATTTCCTCATGATTCTAGCAGCATATACCACATAGGAAGTCATGTAAAATTTCAAGGTGGTTGGCACATTGATCAACTATTCATGAACTTCATCACTTACTTGAGTTCCCCAATCTATGTGTACTTTCCTTCTTCTTATGATATAGCTATACTCATACATAAAATATTGAAAATGGAATGAAATAGGTAATCCTTTCACCCTACTCATCTAAGAGTAATCATATCCCGAACTTCCTCTTTGAAATCCCTTTGAGGAATCCCTTTAGGCCATCTTGAGATAGTGGGACTTGGAGATTTCAACCATTGAGTATTAATCAATGTTTTATCTTTATTTGGATCCTTGTCGTAGACCTCCTATGCCTATTGAATAGAGATATTTGTCTATTTTTCCATGTGTGGCACCTTGAAAACAATATCTAAGAACTCTGGATCTAATCTCATCATGATTTTTCTAGAAGAATCTCTCACACTTTCGTCCTCCTAGATATAATGAGATGCAACCTAAAGAAAAAACTATGTACAATGAGCAACAGTTGGGAATGAAACCACTAAGTGCAAGTTTCTATGAATGATGGATCAAAAATATTCTTCTAATGGTTTCTTCTCAGTCCTTTTCAAAAAATCTTCTATATCCTAATGACCAATCTTTGTGTCTTTGTTTTCATCAACCTTTGAGATCACAATAGTAGGCGGATAAATTACTTAGTACTTGTACTTCATCTTTCCCTCCTTAGAAGATGATGGAGGTTCTTTTGTTGTCATCTAGGAGTACCAAAAACTAATGAAAGTCACCTTCAAAGATCACGTGATGAGATTATGAAAGAAACTACAAGAAACAATGGATCATGAGATGTTAGGAGTTATGGACATGAAAAAAAGTATCCCTCTTTGCTTGCTTGATTTGGGGATTAATTGATGACAAATTGGATTTAATGAGGCCTTTATTTAGTGTTAATAGGTGTTTTACACATCCACACTAGGTCTTGGACCCTTGCAAACTGAATAAAATGCATTTATCAATGTCTTGTAAAGGTGTTGTAAAGTGTTGTAAATGACTTTCACACTTTTCTAGACTTTTATTAAGCATCTAAGTATAATGGACCCATTTTACCTTAATTAAACAATGTAAAATATATTTAATTGCATTATCACATAAATCTAGAAGGCTTGTGAAACAAACTTAACCCTAATCTAGTGTTGTAATGTGTCCTACACATTCACATTGGATGTTGTGCCTTTCTAGGATATATGGACCTCATTTTAGTGTTGTAAAGTGTATTTAATCACACTTTCACATTGAAAATTTTGTCCCAAGCCCTAATTGACCTTTGCATCATCATTAATAGGCCCCTATGACCCCATATTGTGCATCCTAAGGCATACATTAATCAAATAACCAACAAAGTAACCATATAAACCTGATTTCCTTAATTCCCAACATTCTAGCCAATAGAATGGCCCCTGTGGGACCCATTTTCCATTAGGGGTGAATGGTGGGACCCATTCACCCTTGATGGTGAATGAGTCCCATTTGAGCCATTTTCGGGGTTTAAGTGGGAAAATTTGGATTTTAAGTTTAATTTTTCTCCATGTCAACCTTAGGGATCCAATTAATGGGAAAATTAGGTATATTTCCTATAAAATAAATCTTCTAAACCCTAATTCATAACCAATTAATTCATTCTTCACTCATCATTCATTATTCTTCTCAAGCAAGCTAGGGTTTTAGCATTCTAAGCCATTCAAGATCACTTTTTAGACATTCAAGGGAAGATTCTTCATCTTTTGCTATAGAAAATCAATATCAATATTCATGGAAAGGTATTAAATCCATTATTTCATCTTCATTACATTCTTCTTCATTTTATTTAATTAGCTAAACGAGGTTTGACCAAGGCAAACCCCCATGCCCTAACATCTAACATTTCTCCTTTTCTTGTGTGTTTGCAGATTTAGGCATCTTGAAGACTTCAAAATCATTAAATATCAAGTTGAAAAGTTTTTGAAGACTTCTCCTTGTTGACCAATTCAAAATATCCATTGAAAGTCACCTACAATGCCAAAAATCAGAGTTTCAGAGGTAGACACCTGTCATGAACCGAAGAGAAAACCGAGGGATTTTATTTCCACTTTTGAATTCTCAAAAATTTAAAAGTGGACGGATTCACCATTAGTGGTGAATGAATCCCATTACTAGGCTTGAAAAAGGTTTTCTACAATTTTGGATACCCTTTTGTCCAAAACAGGCTCTAGAATAATTTCCCAGATCTAGGACTAATTCACCCAAAATGGTGAATGAGACCTTGTAGGACAATTTTTCAGCATCAAAAACATTTTGGAAGTCATTTCTAGTCTCTAGAAAGTTCCTAGGTGCACACATTCAATTTCATCCATTTATGTTATAGTTTAGTTTCATTTCTAGGTCTTTTTACATATCACAATGTGTTTTCAAAAAACTTTCATTTTCTAAGTTTTCACTTGATAATCAGCATCTTTCTTCAATTTTCTTTATTTAGGACATTGTATTTAGAAATAATTCATTCATATTACATCAATATTAAGTGTAGAAATTTCCCATTTTGGCCCATTTCTCTCCTTTTAGGTGAAAAATCCTAGAAGTGCAAGAGAAACCAAGTGTGCCAAAATATTTGTCTCCATTTTCATGAACCTACTTTTTGAATACTTTCTCTTCTGATTTAGAGTCCATTATCATCCTGGATTTAGCTTGCATCAAGATTTTGTTAGCTTTTGTGTTGTCTTGCATTCTAGGGTATGTGCAAGATCATCATGGAAAAAACAGGCCCTTAAGTGGCAAAAAATTAAGAAAAATCAGAGTTAGGCAACTTGACATAAAAATTTGAATAAGTTATCTATATTATTTCAAAAAAATGTAACAATAGAATCTATAGAAAACTTAATATAGTTTCTAAACCATTAGGTTTATTTAAAAAATATACATATATCTATTTGGTAAAAATTTGAAATTTCAATGCAGTAGTACTTAAATTTCAAGGAAAAAATAATTAGGTGTTTGTTTGACCTCCCTAAGTACAATAAAATGATAATATTTTTTATAAGATTTTAGATATAAGTAGAGGAATCATGTCCCGATGTGATGCATATTTTTTCGTAATTTTTTTCCAAGTAAATAATTATTTATGAATTTTTAATTACAAATTTTAAAAAATATAAAAACTCGTATGTCTAACCACCTTAACTTGGTCAATACTTCATGAAATTCAATTTTTTTTTTAATCCTATAGTACGTGAAACATAGAATGTTACACATGTTTTGGATTCAAAAAATGTGATATCATTTGAAAACTATAGATGTTTTTCAATCAGCCTATCAATTAGGACTTTAGTCATAGTTAAAATAGAAAATGAATAATAATTATTTATTAAATTCAAAGTAAAGCATAATTTATATTGGTGGAAATCTGAGAATCTTCTTTAAAAACCCTTTTTGTTTCATCAATGTTGGGTAAAAAAAAATCGTTAGCCACCTACCCTACACATACCCATCATATCGCCACTTTTTTGCCCATCATGATCCTGCACATACCCTCTAGAGTTTAAAAACTTGCATTAGTGAAAAGGCTCATTTATCTTGAATTTTTGTATATAATTTCTTTAAAAAATTCTGAAACTTTGCATCTGCATCTTAGTTTTGCATCATGCAACATCAAAAATATCAAAACCAACTAAAAAATTCTAATTTTTTTGAAAAAAACCCTTACTGGGACTCATTCGCAATTCTGGGCGAATCAGTCCTAGTCTAGATTTTTCATTGTCTATTACAACATCAGAAACCTCATTTTTGTGCTTCCTAAGCCTCCTTGTAACATATATCATAAGTTTGGAAAATTTTCAAGAACATTTGTTTTATGCATCTAGCTCAAAAACATCAATTTAGGATAGTCATCATTTCAATTACAAACATCATTGGATTTGAAAATGCTCACATTTCTGAAATTTTGCATCACATGGCTAAAAGTACTTTTCACTTTTTCTTACACAATGTTTCTATTCATAAAACTTTACATAAGTTCTGTAAAAGTGCTTTTCCTTCTTACATATACATTATTTACATTCTTAAAGCTTTGCATATATTGTATAATTTTTTTTGCATCTTTGGATATACATTGTTTATATTGTTGAAACATTGCATGAAATGGTTATAAGTTCTTTTCATTTTTGTTCACACAATGTTAGTAACTTACATATTTAGACACGTGAAGCAATATTTCATATCCCCTCCCTATGAGAGTATTTTTGTGATAGAGAATACAACCTTGGGCATTCCTAACAATCATATTTGTTCTTCTCCTCATATCTCTCCTATTGGTGACGAAGATATTTTGGTAGAAGAATCAATTAATGAGAGTTTTGAGAATCCTAGTTGTTTCTCCTTTCTTACCTCTCTTAGTGGACAAGACATTGATGAACAAGACAACACAACCATAGGTAATCATGACAATAACATTTGTTCTTCTCCTAGTATCTCTCCTGTATTGTGAAGTAGATACTTTGATGTTACAAAACACAATTGATGAAGGTCATGAGTATCTTAGTTGTCCCCCTTTACCTATACAAACACTTATAGAGCAAGAAACTTCAACCATTGACCATTCCCCTACTTGTGATGAAGTCATTTTAAAAGAGCTAATCCATGAATGTCCAGAACATTTGATTTGTAGTTCTCCTAAAAACTTCCCTCCTAGGGAGAATGTCATGGTATTAGAAAATCACAACAATAGTAATGTGTCTTCCTTAGATCACAAGGTGATTATAGATTTCCTTTTATTAGACATACATCAAATCAAGACTGCTAAGGTTATGAATACACAAGCATCCATTAGATCCCCCTCGATCAACAAACCTCATACATACCCTGTGGGACATCTTAAGAACCCTCTAATTCTCTACCCACCTTCACACAAACAACAAACTCAAAATCAACCCGAACTCATCCTTTATCCCCCTTCACACAAATCTTGCACTTACAACAAACCCGAATTCATCCTCTACCCACCTCAGAACAATGTTTTTTAGTAACTGAGTCATAATGCCATTTCTCATAGGTATAACACTCAAAACAATCTATCACCACCACAACCAACCCAAACTTCCTTACCTTTTCCTAATTCTACACTACCTCCTACTCCTCGATTCAGGGAGTATGATCTTGTTGAGCAACTTAAAAGCAATCCTACCAAGATATCCCTTTGGGACCTTCTTCAGAGTTCACCTACCTATCACACTATGCTTCATACAGCCTTATAACAAGTTCCTATCCCTTCTCATGTGCAACCCAATGACATAGCAACCACAATTCAAGGATTGAATGTTGACATTATTTTCCACCAAAGTGAACTCACCCCTTTGGAAGTGAAAAATAATAATGAAGCATTTATGATCATTGCTCAATAAAATGCAACAGGGATAAAGTGAACTCTTGTAGATACCGGCTCTACCCTTAATGTGTGTAGTGTAAGCCTTTTGGATAGGCTTGGCATTGATAAATCAAACATTCAACCTAACTCTTTCTATCTTAAGGGATTTGACAATGTCAAAAAGAGACCAATTGGGGTGATCATTATACCTCTTCAAGTTGGAGCGGCCACATTGGATACACCAATCCATGTCATGCCTCATGAACTTTCATGTAATCTTATCTTAGGTAGACCATGGATTCATGCAATGAATGGTGTGCCTTCCACTCTTCATAAAAAAAAATGAAATACATTTTCAACAACAAAGTACACACCCTTGACACTGATCCTGGGCCTTATAGTGTCTTACAACTTGAGAAACACAAATACAATACCTTAAACACATCAACATAAACTACACATGTGGAGCCCGTAAAACAACAAAATAAATACCACCACATGAAGCTATTAAACAATGATTGGGGTTCCTTAGACTTCACACCAACATTCATGGGAGAGTACAAGATCATAAACAAAGATTCAACTGAGGGAAATAAAACTACAATCATGAGAACACAAAACTTAGATGGCCCTTCAAAAGCACCCACCTCAACCACTTTAGACCAATACATAACCAATTACACACTAAACTTTGAAAAACACAACAGTGACCAACAACTTCATCCAAAAGCAATGAAAAATATTTATGGAAAAGGTTATGAACTTATGAAACAACTTGGATATAGTGGAAAAGGATTTGGTGCTAACGAACAAGGTATCTGCAACCCTATAGATCTTATCTCACAACAAACAACTTATGGTCTTGGTTATTGTCCTTTGATAGAAATCACCAAGCCTTCACTCATCATCAATGCATCTTCACTTAATGTCAATGTCCTCTCACAAGACACTAATGAATTTAATTTGTTATATTCTACACCCTCCTATACAAGAGAGAAAAAAATCTCACAATCTAAAGAGTCTTGCATAGGTATGATGACTAATACTAAGCAAGATGTATCTTTGTCACAAACTATAGGAACATCTTCTACCATTGATCAAGAGGGTACCTTGTCACGACTTCTCCAAGATCACTTGATCACCCTTCCTCCAAGAACTCACAATAAATTCTATTACAAAACTTTAATTTCTGCCTATCTATCATAGAGTTTGTGGTCATTCCACTAATGAATGTAAGGATGTGAGTAGTAAAATTCAACATCTTAAGGAATTTGGTGTTATTCCTTTTGTGGACACACCCCATTCCTCTAATTGATACTAATTTTCAATCTAGCATGCATTTCATTAATCATTTCGGCTCACTCTTGTCCTACACTAAGTGGGGGCAAGGGGTTTAGTAGCCTTGTCCTCATATGTCACTTGTTTTTGCCTCTTTTGGCTAGTCGTTAACCTTTCATGAACAAATGAGACCAAGCTTGGGATGTGGATGACATGCCTTCATTTGGCTTGCATGTGACATACTACCTTTTTCATGGCATATCTTATTGGAAACATATGACTTGGCATAGGGCTTTCCAAGTAAGCTCTCATGTCTTCCTTCTTCTACTTTAAAGCAATTTCTCACAGTACTGGTGATCGCAACCACTTTAAAGTGGGGGCATACATCGACACTCACATTTCATTGTGCAATTTCTTTCTTCTTGTGATGCATCCTTTTCTTGGTGGTGTCATTGGGCTTGATTCCATCCAAGAGCATGATACTTCTTTTGGCACATCCTCTCTTGGAAAAATTAAGCATGATGTTCCCTAAGATGAGACCTTGCATGAACTAAGGAAAATCCATTTGAACATACCTTACACTATTTTGGAATTTACAACAATTGTTATATGGCCACCTTACATAATACAACTTGCATGCCTGTGATGCCATCCTATTTATCTATGAGTGTCAAGCATATGAAGTTTTTCTTATCTCATAGAGCTCAAAAATCATTTTCCTTTGTGGTGCCTTATTAAAGTTATCAAGAGGTATAAATTTAGTATGGTTGAGTGAGAAGCCCATTTCAAGGCATGACTTTTCCCCATAGCCACCTTGTGCATTTCTCACCCCATGGACAACTAGAAGTTTCATGGCCCTAGAGTGAGTATAATTGTGGATTTCTCACCCTATAGATAGCCAGACATTTCGTGGTCCCAGAGTGAGTATACTTGTGGATTTCTCACCCCACGGATAGCCAGAAGTTCTATGGCCCCAGAGTGAGTATACTTTGGACTTCTCACTTGTCGAATAGCCAAGATTTCTGTCACCTCCTGGAGTGAGTATGTATTTTTAGAAAAATATCCTAGATCTAATCTACAACGTGTTGGAAAAATGGTCAAAGATTGATCCACCTTTTCATTTCCATCTTTCCCTTCTTCCTAGTTCTTCTCATTGTATGATTGTGTATCTTGTCTCGCTACATATTATACACCTTGCATGTGTCCTTTTGCACTTATGTTGGTTTGACTTAGGATCTCAGATCCTAGGAGCTTGCACAACCTCCTTTGATATTTGTCATTCTTTGTCATCCACATTGGTACAATTGGACTCTTCTTTAATTTCTACTTTAGTGTGAGTTTGAAGCAGGTTCATCCTCTCACTAATGTGGGGGCTAACTATGGACATAGAAAAAATATCCCTTTTTTCTTTCTTCATTTAGGGATTAATTGATGATATGGACTTAATGAGGCATTTATTTAGTGTTGTGAGGTGTTTTACACATCCACACTAGGTCTTGGACCCTTGCAAACTGAATAAAATGCATTTATCAATGTCTTGTAAAGGTGTTGTAAAGTGCTGTAAATGAATTTCACACTTTTCTAGACTTTTATTAAGCATCTAAGTATAATGGACCCATTTTCCCTTAATTCAACAATGTAAAATATATTTAATTTCATTATCACATCAATCTAGAAGGCTTGTGAATTAAACTTAACTCTAATCTAGTGTTGTAATGTGTCCTACACATTCACATTGGATGTTGTGCCTTTCTAGGCTATATGGACCTCATTTTAGTGTTGTAAAGTGTATTTAATCACACTTTCACATTGAAATTTGTGTCCCAAGCCCTAATTTACCTTTACATAATCATTAATATGCCCCTATGACCCCATATTGTGCATCCCGAGATATAAATTGATCAAATAACTAACAAAGTCACCATATAAACCCAATTTCCTTACTTCCTAACATTCTAGCTAGAAAAATGGCCCTTGTGGGACCCATTCACAATTAGGGGTGAATTAGTCCCATCTAGGTGGGACCCATTCACCCTTGATGGTGAATGAGTCCTATTTGAGCCATTTTTTGGGTTTGAGCGGGAAAAGTTGGATTTTAAGTTAAATTTTTCTCCATGTCAGCCATAGGGATCCAATTAACTAGAAAATTAGGTGTATTAGCTATAAAATAAAGCTTATAAACCCTAATTCATAACCAATTCATTCATTCTTCACTCATCATTCATTATTATTCTCAAGCAAGCTAGGGTTTTAGCATTCTACATCATTCAAGATCTTTTTTAGACATTCAAGGGTAGATTCATCTTTTGCTATAGAAAATCTAGATCAATCTTTATGGCAAGGTATTAACTCCATTATTTCATTCTTCATTATATTCTTCTTTATTTTGGTTAAATTACCTAAATGGGGTTTGACCAAGGAAAACCCCCATGCCCTAACATCCAACATTTATCCTTCTTTTCTTATGTGTTTGCAAATTTAAGCATCTTGAAGAATTGGAAATAATTAAGGATAAAGTTGAAAAGTTGTTGAATACACCTCCTTGTTGACCAAGTTAAAATATCCATTAAAAGTCACCTATAATGTTGGAAATCATAGTTTCAAAAGCGGACACCTGTCAAGAACCGAAGAGCAGACCGAGGGCTTCTATTTCCACTTTTGAATTCTCAAAAATTTGAAAGTTGACTGATTCGCCATTAGTGGTGAATAATTCCCACTTCTAGGCCTGAAAAGGGTTTTCTATAGTTTTGGATACCCTTTTGTCTGAAATGAGCTCTAGAACAATTTCCCAGATCTGGGACTAATTCACCCAGAATGGCGAATGAGTCCCTATAGGCTAATTTTTAAGCATCAACATTCAAAAGTTATTTCTAGTCTCCAGCAAGTTCCTAGATGTACATATTCAATTTCATCCATTTTTGTTACAATTTAATTTCATTTCTAGGTCTTTTTTCATATCACAATTTGTGTTTTCAAAAAACTTGCATTTTCTTAGTTTTTACTTGATAATTAAAATATTTCAATTCTTTGCATTTAGGACATTGTATTTATACATACTTCATTCATATTAAATTTATATTAAGTGTAGACATTGCCCATTTTTTCCCATTTCTCTCCTTTTAGGTGAAATATCCTAGAAGTGCAAGAGAAACCTACGGTGCCAAAATATTTGTCTCTAGGAGCATATGCGTTGTGAGAGAAATTAGAATGTGTGAAGCAAGTAGGAAATTTGGAGTGAGTGCAAATGAGCTATGGAGCATGGAAATTGGAGCATTAGGGATGGAACAAGGTTCAGAGATCAAATGGAATTGATTTATGTGTGTTAAGTGAAAAAATACTTTTTTGTATAGGAGTGTTGAAAATAATGCTTCTACATATGATAGAAACTCATTTGTATGTAACAAAACTAAAAAATAGTGCTCCTACATACCTTAAACATTTGTATAGAAACTATGTCAGAGTGCTGAAAAACAACGCTCTGACATCTAGTGGGAGGATCATTTCATGCTCGAGCACTAAAAATCACCGCTCAAGCATGTCCTTCATAATATTGAACCAAGTGCATGGGTGGGATTTTTGACTGCCTTACATTTGAGGGGAAGGTCACTTCGTGTAAGAGCGGTGATTTTCACCTGCTCCTACAACTTGAATGATGGGGAAGTTTTGTAGATGTGGGAGCAGGCTTTTTCACCACTCCTACATATGAAGTTGGAGTAAACTCATTTTTTCAAGCAGTAAAAAATCCCACTCGGACATGGATGAACTTGGTGAAAATCAATGAAAAAGCATTGAAAAACACCACAGTAAGGATAAATGATTAGGTGGAAAAATTCATAAGAAAAACATCAATAAAACAATGAGCAAAACAAAGACCCCAAAAGAAAACTAGGATACGCTAAACAAAAAATGGTGATTCAATAAAAATATCAAAACCCTGGTAGAGAAGGGACACAAGAAATAAATAACATAAAAGAACTAATGTACCTAGTGAAAAACAATGGAAGAGGAATAAGGCAAAAACCCCAAAACCAGTCACCTGCAGAATCTACCCTCATAAACTTGTTGGAAGTTTGTAGGATGATCAACACGATGGAGGAGGAATAGATTAAGTTAAAATGAGAAGAAGTAAACTTAAAATGACTTAAAAGGTGACTTAAACAATTTGAAAAGGAGTCACTAATTAAGCCAAAGTTCATTTTTGATGTGTGTATGAAGAGGGAGGGAAAATGCAGCTTTGGTGAAAATTGCCGCTCCTGCATTTTCAAAATACAAGAGATGTAAAAATGCTAAAAAAGACTACTCTTACACTCAGAAAACTTGACAAAATAAAATATGTCAGAGTGCTGAAAAACAACACTCAAACATGACAAGGTGAAAGAAAAGTGTAGGAGTGGTGAAAATCACCGCTCCAACACCTATAGGAAAACTCTAACTGGCTCATGTAGGAGTGCTTAAAATCAACGCTCTTACATGAGTGAAAAATATTCTAACTCCCAAAGAATGAGAGTTAACCAAAATATTCATTTCGAATATTTTCAAAAGATGAACAAGGAAAAGCACTCAAATGGAAAATTTGAGGTTTAGGACTATGCATCAAGGCCAATCAAAATTTTCCTTGATTTTTGTGCTTGAAGTACATGAATCTATTAAATGGACAAGTTTTGTAGGTGGTTATCTTGTGAATCAAGCGCAGCTAGATTTGAGGATAACAACTGGCTCTAGCTGGGGAGCCTCCTTCAGTCATTCTTAGAAATGATTGAAGGGAGTAGAACTCTAGACTCCAAGTTCCTTTATCCAGCCATTGGGCATGGATTCAAGTGGAAAAAATAAAAAAACTTAAAGAGACTCAAAACAAAAGGACACAAAAACTATAAAAATATTTACATTGAACATTTGTCACCTCATTGTGTAAAGTGCTTCAAATGTTTCTAATTGTGGGGAAGAGAAAATGGTTTCCCATGTTCGTATGCTAAGAGAAAGATATTTTCACCATGTAACTGATGAATCTTGAATGGCCCCGTCCACATGAATCAAACTCCCCATGCATACCTTTTGGCTCTCTTCACTTTTCCCATAAGAGAATGAGATCACCAACTTGAAAGTTGCAAGACTTTGCTTTCTTATCAAAAATATTTTTAACTTGTTCTTGATGCTCCATGATACAATTTGCTACCTAAATGCACTTCTCCTCCAGTTCAGAGAGATACATTATCCGCTTATCAACTGAATTGTCAAAAGTCTCATCCTTAATAGCCTTAGCCAACTTGAGGGTGGGAAGTTCTAATGTGATTAGAATTTCAGCATTAAACCCATGCAGAAGCTAAAAAGGTGACATTCCTATTTCCCACTTTGGTGTGATCCTATTTTCCCACAAAGCATCATACAAAGCTTTGTGCCACAAACATTGATTTTCATCCACAAGCTTGCAGATTATTGTAACCAAGTGTTTGTTGCTAGATTCAACTTGGCCATTACCTTGTGGGTAATAGTCAGATGAATGAGACAATGTTATACCATGATCAAAACAAAACTCAGTAATCTCATTTGATGAGAAAGAAAAAACATTGTCAGCAACAATTTTGTTTGGCACACTGAACCTGGAAATAATATTTTCCTTTAAGAAATTACACATAACTTTAGAAGTAGCATGCTTAACTAGTATTTCCTCCACCCACTTGGTGAAGTAATTAGTCATGGTAAGGACATATGTGTGTCCCACACTTGAAGATGGATTTAATATACCAATGAAATGAATCCCCCACTACTGGAAAGGCTCTTTAATGGCAACTAGTTTCAAAGGAAAAGCTGCTAACTTTAGTTTACCAATGAACTGCTAACAAAGTTTGCATTTATGCACCCATGAATACGGATCCTAAAAAAGTGTGGGCCAATAATACTTTGTTCTCAAGATCTTATGAGTTGTAACTAGCACTAACTAATGTCCTCCACATGCTAAGTCATTGTAAGATTTAAGAATTTTTTCCTATGGTGCTTTGTCAACACATCTCAAGAAAGTACCATCCAAAGCACGCTTGTACAAACCATTGTCCCACAAGAAAAAGTTTGTTGATTTCAATTTAATGGTTCTTTTCTCATTTGGATACAAATTATTTTAACATTCTCTATATGTGATAAAATGAGAAATTTTGGAATACCATTCATCAATTGTACTAACAAATAACACCATTGGAAACTCATTTGTACTTATCTCTTCAGACTCCAAGATTTCCTCATCAGGATTATTATCAACAATAAGCTGACACAACCCTCATCCACAAACCAACTTGGTGGGATTAATATCCATGTCATATTCTTGAATTTTGGCAATCCAATTGCCCCTTTTTATACCAAACTCATGTTGTGTCAAGATAGATTTGATAGTTGAATCTGGAGCCAAGACTTTAACATGGCTATTAAGGATGTAGAACCTAAAATGCTTTACTCCCTTGACCATAGTAAAATCATACTTCTCCATTTGGGAATATTTCAGCTCATTATTTTTTAGAGGATAGCTCATGAATGCAATTGGGGATTCAAAACCCTCACTATTCTCTTGCACCAAAATTGTTGAAAGTGTATGCTCAGAAGCATAACTATACATGATAAAATCCCTCATGTAGTCTGGGTAGACTAACACCGACGCATGAGAAATAGCCTCTTTGATATCATCGAACATAACTTTTCCTTTCGTTTTCTAATGAAAATTGGTAGTACCTTTCATCATATTAACAATATGACGAATCTTCTCTGCAAAATATAGAATGAATCTTCACAGGAAATTTACCTTTCCAAAGAAAGAATGAAAAAATTTCTTACTTGATGGAAAACTTAGAGCTTAAATACTTTTTACTCTTTACAAATCAATATTGATATCTTCCTTGGACATAATGTGACCAAGAATATTTCCTTCTATAACCCCAAAAATTGACTTCTTGGGATTCAAGGAAATACCATGTTGTTGGCATCTCTCCAAGATTTTCCTCAAATGGTAAAGGTGTTCATGACATTTCTTGGAAAAAAATTTAAGATCATCAAGATAAAGTACAATGAACTTACCAAGTACATCATGGAAAACCAAATCCATAGCATGCTGGAACATGGCACCAACATTAATAAGACCAAAAGGAATTCTATGATATGAAAAAGTACCCCATGGCATTGTAAAGGTCATCTTGTGTTGATCACTTGGGTTGACTTCTATTTGGTTGTAACTAGAGAAACCATCCAACATAGAAATCATTTTGGATTCACTCACAGTTTGAAAAAATTGATCCATTACTAGAAGAGGATAGTTATCCTTGAGTGATAGCTGATTTATATTTCAAAAATCTACACAAATATGAATCTCACCATTGTTTTTATGAATAGGAACAATATTAGCTATCCATGTTGAATGATGAATAGGAAATATAATTTGGGCATTCAGCATATTTTAAATCTCAGCAAGGATTTTTCTAGAAATCATTAGATTGCATTACCTTTGTTTTTGTTTGTAAGGAAATAATCCAACCTTGAGTGGAATTTCATGCTACACCTCCTTTGGTTGGAAAGATTTTAGATCTTCATATGAATATGCCAAGACATCTGTAACTCTCGTAATAATTCAGAAAATTGTTTTCTTTCCTCTGATGTGCAATACTTACCAATGTTAACCATCTTAGGATCTGCCTCAGTTCCTATGTTAAACTGCTCAATCTCTTTAGATGAATCAAAATCTGAGAGTTGCTTCTTAACATAGCAATCATTCTTATCAAAAAGTCTCTCAATGGATACCAATCCCTTAGGAATTTTATTCCCATTAAGTTGTAGGAATTCTTTGCCTATAACTAGATCAACCTCATAAATGGATTCTCTAGGTGGAGAATCACTCCCCTCAAATTTTAACTCATCAATTTTTTCTTCCTTTTCCAAAAAAACAACAATTTGATGATCGTCATTAAAAATATGCTAGTTATCAAAGTTGTCTGGAACACTTGGGTGAAAAACCAACTCAATGGTATAAGTAGAACCTTGAAAATCCTTGTGTGGTATTAGGAGAGTAGCTAAAAATTCTAGGGAATCAGCTCTGTCATTGTATTCCCTTGGAACTATAGAAATTTTGAAGGCATCGAATTCTTCGATGAAATCCCAAACAAGATTACGGTAATGCTTTAGCCTATCATTTTTTGTTTGATACAAATTACTTATCTGACAAACTAGTAGCTCTGTATCACCTTATGCATGAAGATTCTTGATCCCTTTCTTTTGTGCAACTTACATTCCTAATAACAAAGCTTCATATTCAACAATGTTATTAGTATTATCAAATTGTAGTTTAAAAGAGAAAGGAAAAACTTTTCCTTTGGGTGATATAAAGAAAATTATGGCTCTAGAACCAATGGAAGAACAACTACCATTGAACTCAATTACCCAAACATCATTTGGATCACCAAGACTAACAGTATCAAAATCTATAGCTTCATCATCTAATGAAGCTTCATAATCTAAAATAGATAAATCATCTGATGATGACTCATTTTGTGGCAAAGAAGATCCAACACTCTCTAATTCATTACTCAATGTAGACTCTACATCCCCATCAGTCTGAAGATAATATGTTCCAACACTTGAAGACTCATAAAATTTGAGATCTTGGATCATTACACTTTGTCACTAAGAATTTTGACTCCCTTTTAGGAACCAACTTTTGCATTACACCCTTCACAAGTATCCTTGCCTTTAACATGTCCATGTTAAGCTCACCACCAACATCCTTATAGAAATTATGTCCAAGAAGAATTCCATAAGATGCTAATACATCTACTACTAGAAATATCATCTTGATCTTCTTTTCAAGATATGCAAAAAATGCAAACTGTGCATCTTTAATCTATCCAATCAAAGGTACTTGCTTGTTCTCCATGGAGAAACAACGGCTAAAATATTTTGTTATATTTAAACCCAAGGCAGTAGCTGCCTTGTCTGGCATCACATTATCTGATGCACTAAAATCTATGACACAATTGCTTAACTTAAATTCATTTGCAAGGAAATAAAGAAAGGATCAATACGTCTAGAAGTGGCTAGAGGAACAAAAAGAAGATTATTCTATGGAGTTGTATACTTTGGGGCAGCAGGAATATCCAAAGTGATTTCTCTAGATGGAATAGTTTCTTTATCATTCACAAACTTGGCAAGCCTATCAAATTGATCAGGATTTGCCTTCAAATATTTGGCTTCGGACATCCAAAATTTTTTTCTTCGCATGATCAATGATATCAAATGCTTGGAATGAAATGATCAAGGAATTAGGTGTAACTTTTGGGATAGGTTTAGAAAAATGGGAACTAGTCTTAGGAACTTGATAATTGGTTTTTCAACTTGAAGAAACAATACGAGGACGAGGTGCACTTACTAATTTATTTACTACGTCCTTCGGTTGCAGCGAAAAAGGAGTGCCTCTTTTTGCAATAGTTATAGGTGATTTGTCCGTTGCTTTTGTATTATCAACTTGATTTTGGTCAAGCTAATTTTTTTGCGACTGATTGAAGACAAAATATGCATCTTTCACTATCTCCTCCTCATCATATTTATTTTCCATTTTTAAATAGCCAATATTGGAGTTTCCAACTTGTTTTGTTTCTTTATCTTGAAAAAGATCAACATTTTCTTCTGTGGGATAATCTAGTTGTGCATATTCATCTTGTTCAGCCTCATAGTATCCCACAACAGTATTGGTTGGTGAAGCTTCAAGTGAAAGTCTTCCTTGTGGTGCTAGAAGATGATTCTGATTCTATTCCTAGAATAGTTAGGAAAATTCCTTTTTCGAATATCCTTGTAAGTATTATTGTTTGAAACTTGTCTTTTCAAAGCCAAGATCTCATTTTCCAACCTTTGAGCCATAGGATCAGCAAAATTAGAATTAGAGGCTGAAGAACTTGATGCATACACTTTCCTATTTGTACCAATTCTTATTTCTCTAGCTAGAATCATATCATCCTCAAGACTTGTTGCTAACTATTGAGCTTCTTCAACATTGGCAAGAGCTACCCTACACAAATGAAAACTTATGTTGGGAAGTTGTGTATTGATGAAGAAACAATTTAAGTTATAATCCATTGGTTTTCTCACCATTGGGATTCTTTTCACCAACTCATGCATGGGTTCATGGGCCTCTTTTCACATGGTTGTAAGTTGTTCCAACAAGGTGTGTGCATCTTTAGCAGGTTTGAATATTTCTTCAAACATGGCACGAAGAGTATTCCAGTTAGTAACTGAATCACCTAGGAGAGTATAGAACCATTCTGAAGCAACTCCTTGTAGAGTTTCAATAAACAAACTTACAACAACATCTTCATGTTCTACACCCAGAACACCACAAACAATGTAAAAGGTAGAAATGTGCTCATTGGGATGCTATTTTCTATCACCTTGAAACTTTGGGATATGCTTTCTTGAGACATGTGGAATTTCATGCAAAGGTCTATTCAAACTAAGGGGACTGAATTCATTTCCCCAAGGTCCTACAGGTGGTGCAACCATGATGTTTTACACAATGGGTACTTGAAATGGAACTCTGTGAAAGACAGAAGATTCAGTTAGAATGGGAGTTCTTAGTCTTCATGGAGGATAACTTGTAGTTCATTGCAATGGTGAACTTTCTCGTGGAGGAGAAGGAAGGATGTTATGTCGCTACAACAATTCAAAAAATAGACCCACCACTCCTTGATCCCTTAAACCTCGTGTATAACTTATGTCAACTAGAATGTAGACTTGAAACAAGATAGAAATTAATAATAACAATACACAAGATCACAATAAGATATTGGAGTTCTTATTCACTTCAATCAAAAGCATGAGGCTTTGATTGCATGCTTTGATTGACATGTAAAAGTAGTGAAAAGCAGAGCCTTTGCATGAAATTACCAAACTCTTCAATATGTAGAAACATTGTTTTTTATTTCTTTGACATGTGATATGTTGAAGAATTATATTTTAGCGCTTTTACACAAAATACAATTTGCTTCCAAAACATGCCAAAGCGTTGTTTTTTGGCGCTTTTACATCAAAAGCAGAACTTCCAAAATGTAAAAGTGCTTATTTTTAGTACTTGTGCATCATATTTTCTAAACTCTTCCAAGGCATGTTGGAGTGTTTTTTTTAGTGCTTGTGCATGAATTACATATCTTCCAAGATGTAAAGGTGTTAACTTTCAGTGCCCTTGCACAAAAAATATTTTTTCACTAAATGCTCAAAAATCATCCAAAAATGCATTCTAAGTATTGTTCTACCTATTTCACTCATTTTTTCTCACTCCATTGCTCACATCCATTTGCTAGTTTGCTCACTTCCACTCAATTCTCTACCATCATTGCATTCAAGCTTCCCAAACCCACGAAATTGCTTAGATTTACATCCAATATGCAGTGTCTTGAAAATTTGAGTAACTACATTTGAATTGCAATACCCCATGCTAAAACCTTAATTTTTCCTACCTTTGCATCAAATTTTTTAAGCCTACTCTTGCATACATTATGATCTCTTGTGACTAGATTATGGAGTGGTTTTGATCAATTTCTTGCCTATCACCAAGCAAAAATGCTTTGAAGTACAACCAAAAAGTTCTTCCCATGTTTCAGTTTTTCAAATAATTATTCATCAATCGTTCAAGAAGAATTTCAAGTGAAAGCTTTTTCAATAGCTTCAATGAACAAAATGATGGATTTCTAGTTTATTTTATATTTGAAAGGCACCAGAAAGCATTCAATCTCATCAGAGGAGTCAATCTCAAGAATCCTCATCATCTCCAAAGTATACTCCAATGCTAGATAGTGATGAAGTGCACATCATCATGAAGTTTTTATGGAGAAAGATGTTGAAGAAGACCAAATTTTTCCTTAGATTAGATTTCCAAGCTTTAGCATTTTTCATGCTTTATGTAGAGAGGTTTTGACATTTTACATGTCATTTTGGAAAAAGTAATTACATGTAAAACAAATATGTTCTCCTACATTTATGGACAACATTTTTTAATAAGTCAACTAGTTGGTTAGGATTTTTCTTAGATTAGCTCTCCACTCCCATCTATAAATAAGAGAGGATTCTATTGTAATTGTTATCTTTTCTCTTTTGCAACAAAGTGCTACCCAATTGTGAAGTAAATATTAAAACTTTGAGTTCATTTTTGTGAATCTAATTTTGATCAATAAAGAAGTGAATTTGCATACCAAACTTTTTGCTAGGAACAATTATATTATGATTTGATTGAAGTTGACAATATTAAGTAATTGAGATTGAAAGGGATTTTGAGTAAATCTATGTAAACATTGAGTTACACTCATTGCTTAGAATTACGATATTGTTAATACTATTGGTGAATTCTTTATAAGACTTTGGGATTATATGTATTCATGTTGTTCATGGAATTTATTGTGAAGTATATAGAAGATTGTGTGCTTCTTTTACAACACTGGTTACTATCTTGAAGGATTCTTTATCGGAAGCTATGGAACAATTTTTTTCCTTTGTGAGCTTTTCTTATTTGTTATTTATCATTATCATGCTGGTATTCCTAGTATTTTCTTTGACAAGATTGCAATTTTGGAATTACTACTTAATTTTAGTCTGAAGTTGTATTGCATCAAACAAGTTAAAACTGTGAAACATTGTAAAACATATTCTCTGAAAAAAGAGAGAATCATGAATGTGACACAACCCCATATCATTATTGCAGTGTACATTATTGTGAATACTTAATTATTTTCCCTTAGTTTCAATAAGCACTAAGAAGGGTACCTCCCCTTTCCAAGAGGAGAGATTCTATCTCACATAACTGTGGTTGAAATCAAGGTTTTGTAATTTGTTAAAAGAGATTACAAAATTTTCACCCAACAAGGATGTCGTTCCTAAATGGATAGCCATTTTTTACAAAACAAGTACCTATTCCTATCAAGATATTTTCTACTAGTGACAATTCCACTAAAAGTGGAATCATTATCTTAATTTTACCCTTTGATGAGTTCAAAAACCTATGAAATTTCTAGAAACCCATATTATTTGTATTTTTCTCTTTATTCATTGACCTTTCAAAAAGTTTACAAACTCATGAACTCATTGACATTTAAAATGTGGAATTTTTCCCTTGGCTCACTAGACATCTAGGATTTAAGAATCTTTAAAAATCTCCAACATAGTAAGCCTCTTTTGTACATTTCATCAATATTTTGAGGAGTTCACAAACTCATGAATCTCTTGACAAAATTTAACTAGAGCACCTCTCTTTTCCTTATCCATTTTTACTTGTGAAAAAAATAATGGGGATAAGGAAAGGAATTGTATCTATTAGCATCAAATCTAGTCATTCATGGAAATTTGTTTCATGTAGGGGGTAATGGTGAATATTGAAATTTTTTGGAGTTTTAAAATTTTGGGGATCAAGGATACTTCATGACTCATATCATTATTAGGGAGTCTAGAATTGGGGGAAACAAGAAATACACCCCTTTAGGGTTGAAAATAATAATAGGCTTGAAATCACAATCCTAATAAGGTGATATAGTGAGAAGTGTAAAGGATAATTAATTTATTTTACCACATTAAAATTATTCTCACATCTTTGAAATATATAGAAGAAAATGTAAAAATAATGGGGATCAAGGATACCAAGGATAAGGTTCCCAAGAAAAGAGATGGCTAAAACCATGATCCCAATGAGATAACATAGTAAAAAATATTAAGGATCAAGATTCAAGGGTACTTCATACCTTTTCTCACATTATAAGTATTCCCACATATTTAATCCAAAAATGTATAAAGAAGAAAACTCCAAAAGTTAGGGATAGGGAATATACGAAAAAAGTACCTAGGTAAAAGGATTACCAAGACTATATCTTCAAAATTTAACTTAAGAGTCTAAAGGATTAGGGATTTGTGATTTAGATGAAAGGAATGTTGGTAAGGGGAACTCTAAATCACCAAAAATAGAAAGGAAAAAAGGTGGGAATGGATGAAGAAGATGCTAATAAGGAAAAAAAGTAAGTTATAAAAGGGAAAGGGAAAGAGATCAAGGAATGGATGAAAGGTATGCCAACATGGGAAACTCTAATATCTAACAAGGACAAAGGAACAAGGAAAAATTGGGAGTAAAGGCATGCCAAGAAGGAAAACCTTGAAAGGAATATCAAGAAGGGAAACTTTGAAACTTTTATATTCAACATAATCCTTAGAAATGACCTAGAAACCTCCATACTTAGAAATTTTCTATTTTAGTAATATTTAACACATGATATGCATATGAGGAAGAGAGCACACAAAACATAGGAAATTTTAATAAACAAAGACCCACTTCGACTTTGAAATGAGCTATAAATGGTGGGTTGAAATAAGGAAACTATAAGAAGGTGGACAATGACTTAATTATTGAATCTTGATAAGTTTGATTGTCATTGATGCCAAAAGTGTTCTTGAGATTGTTTATGCTTTGGAGATTCCAGTAATATGAGGAGATATCTAATTGTGCAACTCAACATTGTAGTGATCTTATAGAGTAAGATTCAATTTGATTTCTTATCATGATGCAGAGATGGGTATGCATGTCTTGATGTGTTTTCAAGATGCCTACAATAATATTTTGTTAGTTTGGTGTACTACACTCAATGACAAGTTGTAGAATTTTTTCTAAGGCTTTCATAGTATATGCTCTAAGGTAGAGATACAATTTTTTGGTTTGCATTTTTCAATAAAGAAAGATTTAGTTTTGCAGTTTAAAAGTTAAGATTATTGAGATGTGAAGGTGTTATATCCAAATTTCATGTCAATACTACTTTTGTAGAGAAAGATAGAAGTGATAGAATACTAGGCTATGTTAGAGCATTACAAAGTGGTTTAGGAGACTTTTTGGAATGCTTTTCATTACTTTGAACTTGAATTTTTTTCTAATTGGTTTTGAAGACATACTCAGTGATGTCTAAAGTTTGTTATATTAAATTTTTGAGTGTTCTAGTGCTCCACAAGTTCATTTTTCAAGTGACGGATTGATATAGTTTGTTTCAAATGCTTAATATTCATTAGAACATATTATTGAATACTTGTGCCAGTAGAAGGATATCATAGTGTTTGAGGTATGAAGAGCTTAAAGATATTTCTTTTTTTAAATACCGCGCAAATTTTTGAAGACATTTTTGTAAAGTTGTTTTTTTTCTAATGCCAACTAAGGTATGGTAATGATGGGAAATACTAATTCAAGTCTGAGCGAAGTTCAATAATTTATTGAAGATTTTGTATGGGTCATGCCAACTCATTTGGGATAAATTTAAATAATATTTTATAATTTTTGTGTACCACTAATGGATATGAAGGTTGACATGTTACAAGTTTCATATTTTCTTGTTTATGGCTAACTTAATTTGTATTTGCAAGTGTGAAATTGATGTATATAAGATCAAAGATGAGAAGAGAGGCATAAAAGTGTGAAAATATGTATAAGTGTATGGAAAGGTTGCGATAAGATTCACCTCAGATCTTATGTGAAAAATTTATGACTATTAGTGGATTGAAGAGATTAATTTATCATATTTTATTCATTCAAATCATGGAGTTTATTCTTCCTTGAGTGCAACCCAAAAATTGTAGTCAGGGATTTGTATCTTCCTTAGGAGTGACCCTAAATCTATAATCAAGGAGTTGCAACTTCCTTGGGTTGTAGACATAAATGAAAGTTGTAAATTTTTCTTATTTATGAGGTTGGATTTGGATAGTAAAAGTAAGAAACATTTCTCACCATGGTTTTTCCATGTATATCTGGTGTCAACTATGTTCTTGTGTGGATATTTACCTTCTTTCCTATTTTGGTTAAGTAGATAAATATTATAATTGTACAAGTTAGTTTCACCAATTTTAAGGATTGAGATTGAAATTGGATGTATATTGATTCACCCCCTCTTAGTATTTTGGTGTGTTCAAAAATTGGTATCAAAGCAAGGTTCCTTGATTTAGCCTAAATGTAAGCAACATTTCTCACCATGGTTTTTCCCCTATGGGGTTTTCCATGTATATCTAGTGTCAATTGTGTTCTTGTGTGGATGTTTACCTTCTTTCCTATTTTGGTTAAGTAGATAAATACTATAATGGTATAAGTTAGTTTCACCAATTTTAAGGATTGAGATTGAAATTGGATGTATATTTATTCACCCCCTCTTATTATTTTGGTGGGTTCAAAAATTGATATCAAAGAAAGGTTCCTTGATTTAGCCTAAATAGTTGAGGTAGATCCTATCTTTGGAACACACGAGGAATGAAGTAGTGCCCAAGAAGAAGAGGTCATACTCCATGAGGAGGAGGATGGATTTGAATTCAATAAAGAATGTTTTCCTATAAACTATGAAGGAGAGCTCATTTATTCTCTAAATGATCTAGATGAAGAAAGAGAAAATAATGAAGAACTCTAGTTCAAACTTGAAAAATCAGAAAAAGCAATTATCAAACTGAAATTTCAAGTTGAAGAAGGTAAAAGAATTGTAGTTTGCCTAAATTCCAATCTAAATGAAAATTCTGTTGAATTATCAAAGCTTGTAGAATAGATTGTC
>VDFB02062110.1:0-11439 GCA_007258455.2 Sequoia sempervirens | reverse complement strand
TCTAAAATTCACCCAACAAACACTTAGATCTCATGTATTTGAGTCTACCCAAGCTTACTAAAACACCAAAAGACCATATTCACAAATATTTTTTCAAACCCTCGATGTTAACCTGCACAAACTCTATTTTTACAAGTCAATCTATAGATTTTTAGACAATACCTTCACTTTTTCCATACAATAATCTTGTTCAGTCAGTCTAAATCTTCAAAAATATCAAAGAAGATGTTACCAAGATTGTATCCACCAATTATTAGCCAATTTCAATGAACAAAACAAGGGAAACATAATTTACAGTATCCCTATTTACCCTAACAGGGGTTTTCAATAGTTTAATGGAAAATCACTATAACTTACTCAAAACAGAACCAATCTACATGAAACAAAGTGAAATGGGAAGGTGATTATTTTCTCTATCACTTACAAGAAATTAAACATCCTTACAAGCCCGTACTGCTCCGTACACCAACTAGAAAACAGTGAATTTCAGTGAATTTCAGAGAAATTATGTAAGAAACAAATATTTATTCATTCCAACTCTTCTCCTCAATCACCCACAAAGTTACAATGCATACAAAATCCTTTTTAAAGGAAAAACAATTAACTTTTAATCTTCCACTTGATGAACAGTTCTCCAACATGACACCCACAAAACCCTCCAAGTTTCATGGGGGTTTATTGAAAATGGGTACTCCAGACTCCTAACACTCTTACCAATGCTTTAAACACCTTCCAACAGGTCTTATCATGCTCCAGGAACTCTCTTACAACCTTTACCAATGTTGCTTCTTCAAAATTCAACCATAGTATCTAACAAAAATTCCTCATCTATATGCTCTGATGGATGTTCATACCTTGCTCCAAAGCTCCCATTTTGGCACAGGTAGGGAGGATGCTAGTATAGGTTGTGGAATTTGGATTCACACCTTCTAATTGCATTTGCTTGAAAGTTTCTAAATCCTTTTCAGAAAATCCATTTTGTACATATCCCGCAATCATCTATTCCATGAGATGGCATCTATTTTAGGTATTATGTCAAACAGTTCACATGCCTTGTCTATGCTTCCACATTTTGCATACATGTCTACTAGGGCAGTTGTAACTACAACACCTGACAAAATTCCTCTATTCTTTATGGTTTTATGGATGTTCATAGCTGAAATTGATTCCACTAACAACCTGTCATAGCTAGAACACCTAAATATAATAGAGTGTGGAGGTTTAAATAAGCTCCCTGATTCCATTGGCAAGCTGTCATAGCTGCAACACTTGAGCATAGAAGGGTGTAAAAGTTTAAATAACCTCCTTGATTCTATTGGCAACCCGTCGTAGCCACAACACTTGATCATAGAAGATTGTAGAGGTTTAAATAACTTTCCTTATTCCATTGGCAACCTGTCAAGTCTGCAATACTTGAAAATAGTAAGTTGTAGAGGTTTAAATAATCTCCCTGATTCCATTGTCAACCTATCACAAATGTAGCACTTGAACATAATAAGAAGTTTCAAAGTTTTAAATAACCTCCTTGATTCTATTGACAATCTATTGCAGTTGCAGCATTCAAAACTAAAATATTGTCATGGTTTAAATAACCTACTTGATTCCATTCGCAACCTATCATAGCTAGAACCTTGAACATAGAAGGGTGTGAACATTTAAATAACCTTCCTGATTCCATTGGCAACCTGTCACAACTACAGCACTTGAACATGGTAGGGTGTATAGATTTAAATAACCTCCCTAATTCCATTGGAAACCTCTCACAGTTGTAGCACTTGAACATAGAAATGTGTAAAAGTTTAAATAACCCCCTGATTCTATTGGAAACCTATCACAACTACATCACTTGAATATAGAAGATTGTAGAGGTTTAAATAACCTTCTTGATTCTATTGGCAACCTCTCACAGCTGCAGCACTTGAACATAGAAGACTATAGAGGTTTAAATAACCTTCCTGATTCCATTGGAAACCTCTCACATCTACAACACTTGAAAATAGAAAGTTAAAGAGGTTTAAATAACCTCCCCAATTCCATTGTCAACCTCTCACAGCTGCAACACTTGAATATAATATGGGACTTTTGTAGGGTTTAAATAACCTCCTTGATTCTATTGGAGCACCCATTGCAAATGGTAACACATCTCAAAACTAAAATATTGTCACAAAGCGTCAAAGCCAACTCCCTTTGATTCCACTAAGTAAACCGCCTACAACGTCCACAACCTTGAACATAGAAGGGTGTGAACATTTGTAATAAACTTCTTTGATTCCATTGGAAACTTGTCACAAGCAATCCATACTCACTTGGAAATACATGGTAGGGTCTATAGATTTAAATAGCCTCCCTGATTCTTTGGCAACTTGTCATAGTTGCAACACTTGAACATAGAAGGGTGTAAAAGTTTAAATAATCTCCCTGATTCCATTGAAAGTAGAATGTTAGGATGTGTTCCAGAGTGCTTCATTAATTCAAAGATTTTGAGAGGTTCCTTACAAAATCCATTTTGTACACATTCTGCAATCAATCATTTCATTCCATGAGATGACATCTCTTTGAGGCATTCTGTCAAACAATTCAGGTGTTTTGTCTACGATTCCACATCTTGCATACATGTCTACCAGAGCATATCCAACTATAATGATCCGACAAAAAATTCTTACCATTATATGCGTTTACTCAAATGGCTGCAGTGGACTCTATAAGGGAATTTAAATAATTTCCTTGATTCCCTTTGAAAGTAGAAAGGATGTGGGTTCCAGAGTGCTTCATTAATTCAAAGATTTGGTAGGGTTCCGCAAAATCCATTTTGTACATACATTTCTTTGCAACTAATTTCATTTCATTCCATGAGATGACATCTTGAGGCATTCTATCAAATGTAATTCAAGTGTTTTTCTTTGCGATTCTACATCTTGCATACATGCCCATTAAGGTAGAGTATATCCAACTATAACATCTCGCATAAAAATTCCCTACCATATGTCATCAATCTATTCAGAGCTAAGGAACAAAAAGTTTTATGTTTCTTAAATTTATAAACTACAAAGTTAGAAACTAAACTGTAAGTAATTTCCGAGTATTCAAGTAATTTGATTAGATACTCCAAGATATCCTCAATAGGCCCATGTTTAATGATCTCGAAATACCAATGCATAATCGCTTCTTCATTTTATGTCTCGTATATACTACCTATACAAAGAGGAAAGAAGTTTCTTTACTTGTTGTATCTGAAGTTGTAAATGATATGTATCGCATGGGTAATTCATTGTGCTAAAGTCTTTTCATGGTATAGCTCCCGTGAGGTGCTTCCAAAATATTTTCATATGAATTCAGCATATATTTGATGCTTGATGATGTTTTCTTTGGATGTTACATATGCAGAGCTTGTTTTGGTACTACAAAGTACTACCATGCATGGTTGAAAAATATGGTAAGAGAGGCTAACTGTTTGTTAATATGAACTGTGGTATATATGTCTTGGATGTATTCCCTTACTGAGAGTTATTTTCTTATCCATTTTGATTTGAATACCAACCTCATGACGTTTGTTTGTCATAATAGGATATTTAATATGTTTTATTTATAGTTGTGTTTTACTTTAAAATAACTCGTTTACATATCATCTACTTGTAATAATATTTTTTTACACTTTGTGAACATGTTTTGATTTCTATGTTCAGCCTTGCAACAATCCATATTGCTTATACTACATGATATAGGTACTCAAGAAGATAGTTTCACAAAAGAGGAGATGGTATCTACATGCGCAAGGTATCTTTGATCATTCCTTTTTAGCTGTTGCTCTTCTGTAGCCCTGCTCTTTTTGTGTAGTTTTGGATCACTAAAAGTAAAGCTCCAATCTTTTGGGTTATTTAACATTATTTGAAGAAATATATGAAGCACATGTTGCCTGGATTAGTTGGCTGCAGTCTCACTATAGAGTCTTTTTAATGCTCACCATTATTTTTCCAAATTACTAGTTTAATCTACAAATATCATAGATCTTGGTTCATAGGAACTAATAACAATACATTATACTCTTTATTAGCATACTTCCATGCCATAGAAGTACCAAAAAATAGTATGCTATCTATTTTTGAGATGGAATTTATTTTCTCAGGGGATTGTGTCAGTTGCCTTGTTTAGTAAAAACCATTTTATTTTATTTAAGTAATTATTAGTCTCACTAAAGTATAGTAAGGTTACCTGTTTTGTTTTTTGTTTCGACACATGATCATACAAGCAGTAAAATTCCACAATTCCATGGTCCTACAAATTCATTGCAGCAACATGGGGGTAGTTGCCTACCTCCGCCAAAACCTGAGATCTATAGCACAAACTTGGCTTCCTCAAGTAAACTTTCTGTCAAAACAGTTGTTTCTGTAAGTAACCCTTATTGGCTCAGTAAACTGTATGGACATTACTTTATAACATTGATTTTATGTGTCAATATGAATCATTTTCAGTTTTACTATAGTTGGTAGGATTCTTTCCTTTATATGGTTATGCTTGTAAGTTGTTTCCAGGATGCTAGGAATTTTTATATCAAAGTGTAATATGTAACTCCAATCATATTCCTTTTATGATTTCCTTGCTATCTTAATTTAGAATGTTGGAGGTCATGCCAAGACTATAGTTTCTAATGGATCTACTGGAAAAGATACTGCCCTACCAACTGCTGCTTCCTGATATGGTATAAAGTGTTACAGTGCTTACCTTGTGAATAATTCAGGCAATCTGGTAGTAATTGTTATGATTTATGATTAATATGAAGCAATAAAGTTTTGGTTGCTAATATAAGACAATATTTTTAGGGGCTTGCGTGTTACACAGGGGAAGACATTACCCTCAAAAGCACCAGTTATTCAAGTTTCCACAAAGCTCAAATCATGTTCCTTTCATACATTGTCAGTTTTTCCACCTTCAAATTTACCCACGTCGGTTGCTATGGTAGCAGCAGCAGTAGCTACCCCTTTGTTGCATTCTAATCATGTCCAACCATCTTTGGTTGTTTTTAGTAGTAATGGGTCACAAACAAGTCAACATTCACCATGTTCTGTGACTTCTAAACAGAATATGAAGAACCACCAAACAAGGAAAAGTTTGACAAATGGTGTTGCTGCAGATTCTTCAGCTGTCATGTCAAATTTAGAAAAAACATATCAGGGAAGCTAGCCTTGAAAGGGGGCTTAGTGAGAGTCGTTCGCAGCAAAATCATGGATTTCTTGAAAGGACATATGATAACTCGTTACAAAATTTAGCCCTTTTAGGCAGTTCACATATACATAATGATGGTAAGAGAAATTGGAATATGTATCTGTATTGTTTGGTCATATGACTAGAAAGCTTTGTCAGGATGGTTCTGTAAAATTTCATAACAATTTTGATGATTTAAGTACCTCAGCATTAAATGAAAGCTCTAGATCTTTTCATAGTAGTTTCAATGCTAGCAAGCTTCCGCTGGATGCAACAATAGTCTCTACAAATTTGTTACAGAGTGATAGCAACACACTTAACAAAAAAATTATGGTTAAATTAGTGAAGGAAGTTTGTGTCTCAGAGATTGAAGATCTGTGCACTTCAACTGAGCCTAAAGAACAATGTTCAAGATCAGTTGCACATATGTTTTCAGAAACAAGAAGAAAATTCAAACATGGATCTTCCTTAGAGACTAATAAAAAGCCTTTTTATTCATGGAAATCCACTATCAAGATTGCAGTGCAAAACATACAACCTTTACCAAAGATGACTCTAAGCAAATTCTCTACCTATACTAGAGGCTTCCAAATTTGACATTCCCAATGGAAACAGTTACAAAACTGGCATGGTTGATGGGAAATCTAATTTCTTTAAAGCAAGATCTAAGGGTTCTATTTTGATACCTTCATTTCAAGATTTTGGCATTACAGAAGATAGAATTATAAAGGTCAATGTGTCAGCTAGCGAGCAAATTTATGAAGGTCATTCTATACTAGCAAGATCACAATACCTGGAAAGGCATGAAAATGATAAAACCCACATTAGGCGTAATAGTGGTACAGACACAGGGGAGGACAATCTTATCTCAAATATTCTTTCTTTGAAGATTGACATTTGGGAGGATGATTGAATAACTAGTCCCCATGATGTTGTTACCAAAGCACTGTTGGGTGAGAAAGATAGGGTTAATGGTTTCCCGAAGGATATATCAAGCTCAAGGAAATTGCAAAATAGTGGGTAGTCGAGGTTCTCATTTGCAAGACAGGATGGATCTTCTCGAGAATCAAGTCATTTGTCAAAGTCCTTAATTTCTAGTGGACAATTCCCATATACATGGTCAAAAGGAAAAGATACTTTGGATGACAGAAATGGTTATGATCAAGTCAACATTCCATTGAATGATTGGACTGCTTTTGATCAGGAAGAATATCAAATGCTTTCTAATAGAATTGCACCTCCTCTTTCTGGTTCTACTGGTATGATGATAAATATGTTTTTTGAGTTATATAATATTAGATTTATAATGTTCTTATTGTACAGCTGCATGTTTTTTCATTTTTTCTATTTTGGCATTCAACTTGCTTTGTTAATATTCTGATATATGGTAGGTTTTATTAATGGCTACAATTGGCTTGTCTGATAGCCCAGAATTTATTATTTGGATGTTGGTTCATCTATTTGGTTGTTTTTTCCCTATTTTCGAGATTTAGTTTGTTTTTATATTCAGAGTGATTTTAGGAATACCTAGCAAGGCACATATTGACTACAGTATTCTGAATGCAAGTAGTAGCAATCTCTTGGAGAAAATTATACTGACTTTATTCTATGATACACTGACTCATTGTATTTCCCTTTCTAAAATTGTTTGAACTTTGGATATAGTTTTTTATCAATTATGAGATTAAAAAGCATTGTTATGAGTTTTGTCCTTTAATTTTTCAGTTTTCTTACATGTTTTATTGGCTTAGGGTTTCAATATTTTGATGGAAAGAGAAACAATTGTTGGCAAAAAGAGGTTATCCTTTATAAGTGCTAATCTCATTACATAAATCCCCCGGTAAATATACTCAAGCAATTTTAGCCAGAAAAATTTATGTCGAGAGAAATGAAAAAATATGGTTAACTTATGCAAGCTCTAAGGGTCTCTACACCTTAAGATTGTTACTTTTTGGGGGCAGTTTGAGGACCCATTTCAAAGCGCTTCAAGAGCATCCAAAACAAGCAAAAGCCATTGTCAAAAATGACAAACTAGAGCAATCCAAATTCTGCAGCATTGTAATCATACTAACTAAGATTAAGCTTCTTGAAAAAGGAGCCAAAAATACTAAACCAAAAATGAAAGGAATAAAATCTGAAAAACTAACTAAAACCCTTAAAACACTTAAAACTCTCTCTGGAGTATAATAAAAGAAACCCTCACTATTTATGGAGAACCTCAAAACCCTCACTCCTCTTCCCCTCCTCTGCAAATGCTGCATCTCCCTTTTAAAGTTCTACTCACTATCTGCCTCATAAATTCATCAGAAGGTCAACTCCTTCACATATTTATCAAAACTCCACTTTGGTGCCATCATTTACATTGAAGAAACCCTTTTACCAGTCCTAGGGATTCACTTTGTACTAAAAGGACTTGACGCCAACCCCTATCAAGCCATTTAGACAACTATTCTACCATTGGCTATGTCATCCCACCGAAACCAACCCTATACCTGGTCAAATCATTTTGTCAAAATGTTAACTTCGATTTTATAAGCTGAATTGAAATTTTGAACAAAAATTAACTATCATCCACAAGTTTTGATAAAAAATATTTTTTCCTAGTTTTGACTCAAGCACCTTGTGAAAATGTATTAAGCCTTTTAAATTTCTTGTTTCTAAGTGTTATAAGGTAGGTTCTAGCTAAGTTGTCAACAATAGAAGCTAATATGGAATGCTTTACATATTTGTCTCTCAGTTGATGTGGTTTGTACATGCAGGGCTTCTATCAGAATGGGTTTTGTAAAAAGATCACCGCTATAGTATAAGCTGATGGAAAAAGAAGTTTGCTCTCTCCAAATATGGAGTTCTCAGATGACCTCAAAGGAACATTTTAATCTTATTTTCATGGCGTTCTATGGTATTGAATATTAAATCTTATACCCTGGCCTGGTCCTGTAATGGGATATCAAGATTGAGCTGTGAAATGCTGTAATCTAAAGAGAAAACTATATAAGTTTATTAGTTTATGTTATTCATGCATAAAAATCTGTTGGAAGCCTTTATGCAACTTTAGTAGGAACATGGATAATGTGTTATTTGTTGGAAGCCTTTATGCAAGTTTATGTTATAATGTGTTATTTTTTTCTTTTTGCAGGAATGTATTGATAAACTCAAAGAAGGAGATAAAGTTAAGGTGTTGGATCCATTGGATGGTGATGTTGTGGGCACTGAGCGGATTCACTCTTTATCTATTGTATATGGAGTCAACTTGAAAGGAACAAGGGATGCAAATGTAAACATTTTAAAGGTCACAAGTAACACACCCCTTGTTTATGAAGACAAAATAGATGGAGTTGTTCATCTAAAAGAGAAAGAGGGTGTAACGCCCGTCGTGCAAACCCGTCCAACCCTTCCTATCATAACATCAATAACGCTCAACAACATAAACAAAGGTAACTAACACTTTAAATCACAAGCCTCTGGAACAAGATTTTCACAGACCAAAACGGTTCCCACATCGACAACACTGAACAAAGAAAACTACAACATGAAAAGAAATTCAGATAACATTTACTAGATTGCCCCATTACATTTGACTCCAATCCCGTTTATGTAATTAAATACAATTGTTTCAATGAGATCTACATTCACCACTAAAGACTAAAATCTTGTCTAACATATTTGTTTAATCAAAACCGTAAATTATACAATGCCCATTTTAAAATAAATAAAGATTACTTAATTATAAACCAAATTAAACATTTTTTAAAAATCCAAGATAAAATTGCATCCATGCAATGTGGGTTGTAAATCCACTGCATTTTAATTTATAATCTTAATTTCATTTTTAAAAAAATACAGCATAATTATATTTTAATATATATATAGTAAGGTATGTATATATATATATATATATATATGTAATAAATCTTAAATTTAAATTTAAATAATTCAATTTCATTTTAAATATAAATATATACAATTTTAGGTTTTAAAGAGTAGTGGCATATGTAGTGGCAAAAATAAACCAACAAAAAATAAATAAATAAAAGAAAAATAAACAGCGGTGAAGAGAAGCCAGAAGTTTCTGGCCCGTGACAAGAAGAATGATGATCAATGGCATATGAAGCTGCAGTAGTCAGGGAAAGGTAATGGCCTCTTCGCCCCTTCCACCTCCCCCGCATACACAACAACTTAATAATTTTTTTTAAAAAAAAACCATACGAAACTCGATATATATATATAACATTCGAAATTTATATATGTAAAGACTGAAAATCCATTTTTTTTACAGAATTTAAAATTTATAAAATATATTTCTCAGACGTACGGCCGACGGCCGACGCAGTGTGTTAAAAAAATATAACAAGATACATATAGATATATAATATTTATATATATATATGAAAGAATATATATATATTTATATATATATTATATGTATATATACACTTTTTGCATATAACATAAAAACAGAGAGTAAAATACAGAACATCAACTAGATCTGTCACAAATCAAAATATTGAGAAAACTCCAATTTTATTTTCTTCAATAACTAAATCATCATTCTACAATCCTATCATTGATAAATTGAATGTTTCAGAAGATAGAGGTTTTTGATTTAACAAGTTGGAAACAGATCTATAATTTTCTTCTTCTTTAAAAATTTATAGTCTAATGTTTTGCACTAGTTTTCAGTTCAAACAATAGTTTTTCTAAATTCACAAAAATCATTTTTAATAAAATTTATTTTTATTTTCTGAAGCAGACAGATAAAAGAAAGGGTACGAGAAGAAGACTACGAGAGGAACCTGGAGTCCAATGCAAATTTGAAGATGCCTGCTTGACTCTAATGCCCTCGAACTCGATTCCAATTCTTAGTCCAGAACGAACTTCCCAAGACAACACCAGCAACAGATTGAAGACAAATTTCCTTCCTAAAGCTCTCCTCAGATAATAGCAAAAGATTCAAAACTAATCTCTTCAGATTCAAAATACCTCAACAATGACTTGATCAACTTCAACTTTCTGATCTTCTGTGTGTGTGTGTGTGAACCTCTAAAAATTCATAATAATATAAAAATATATTCCCATTTCCTCAAAAACTCTCAAAAATCAAAATTAAAAGAAAATCAATTCTTTAAAAGCTAGCTTTTTCCCAGATCTCTATTCCTATTGGTCTACATAAATTTTTATTTTTTATTTGTTTTATTGCTTTAATTTCTATTTTTTTTGTAACTTTTTCTGCTCTCACATTATATATTATTTATCTTTTAAATAAATTAATATTCTCATAATTATCCACCACCAAATAATTGATTAAAAATAATTAAGTCACATTTAATATTTATTTATTATTTAATGGCCAAATATGATTTTTCAAAAATAATTAAATCATTTAAATATTTAAATACCATTTAATCCAACATTAAAAATAAATAATTTATTTCAATCATTAAGATAAATCATAACTATAAATGCCCTCATAAATAAAATAAGACAAAACACATAACACAACAAACAATGACGACAATTACACAAAGTAAACAATACCAAACAACGAGACGACCTGACATCATGGGACGGGAGGACTTCATCATCACCTTTGTATCAACATTTAACCGTTGGGTTATTGATGCTCGCCCTGTCCTGCCGAAGCAGGTGGAATCGAGACTTATACCTGCAATCCTGCATACAAACGAAGTTGTGTACATGTGCATATATACATAACATCAAAGCATTAAATCAAAATACTGCATTGTGAGAAGGAATCGCAACATAACAGGGCACTCGTGAATGAGTGATGCTATATTGTCCTTCGTCACACCTATTCTAACAATTACAATATAACCAATCAATTAATATTTCTAACTAACAATCATCTCATAACATATCTAATTAAATCACTACATCATATCATAATTCAGAAAATCAACTAATATCACCAACCACAATGTCATATAAAATAATCAAATCCACTAATGTATAAGCATAATCACCAATAGTCTACCAATCAAACCACCAACCAAACAATAATAGTATCATCAAATGTCTAACTAACCAAATCAAACAATACTAGTACCATCAGAGTAACTAAGCCAAAGCACAGAAAATAAAAAGTTTAAACAGTATGAGGGGTATTACATCCTCCCCCCTAAGACATGGCTTACTCCTGGAAGCCATTAAATAACAGAATAAAAAGAAAAATTAAGATTCTCAAATAAGGGAGACATCCTCCCATGACACCAAGATCACAAC
>VDFB02062109.1:0-16714 GCA_007258455.2 Sequoia sempervirens | reverse complement strand
GGATGTATTATTTTGAGAATGAATATATAGTCATGGTTTTGAACTAGTTTTTCATTTAATGAAAGTTGTTCATGACATATTTGTTCTTTATTATCATTTAGCTTTAAATAATGACCTTATAGTTGTGAATGATTGTGTAGTAGAGTTACTCAAATGAACACACCAACTACCACCTTCTCACACAACACCCTATCACCATTAAGCTTTTAAGTAAATAATTTAGTGGGGAACTCTAATGAGTTGTTGTGCTATGGGTGAGCTCCTAAGTCCATCCAAGAAATTTGGGTGATGAGAGAATGTGTCATCTTCATCCTATCGGGTGATTGTCAATTTGTGTAGGACCAAGAGCATGATCACATGTGCCAATATCTTTGTTCCATGAAAGCAACATATTACATAAAATAAGGGAGTACAATATAGAGTAATGGAGTAGAATAACAAATAAGCTAAGCACATTCATATGTACCCTAAATGGAGCTTTATAATGATTGTTGGATGTAATATTTTGGAAATGAATATGTAATTATGGTTATAAACTATTCATTATCTTAATAAAAGTTGTGCAATGACACATTTGTTATTTATTGCCATCTAATATTTAAAGAAATGATTTATATTTGTAAATGACTAAGTGTGGTAGACATGCACAAATGAACTTGCTTTCCACTACCTCCTTTTACAACTCCTAATCGTTTTTAAGGTTCTAAACAAACAATATAGTGGGGAGTTGAAGTTGTTACATTTTAGGTGTACTCGTGGGGGCATGTGTGCATACACTAGCACTAATAAGATCACTTGACAATTTGATTTATTGTCAATACATGCTCACATTTATTGGCATATAGGCCTACATAAATTGTGACCAACCTATGTTGTTTAAAAGATTTGAAGATATTTTTATCAAGTATAGGGGAGGGGCCCATAGTAGAGCAAGGACCAGTAGTAGGGATAAACGTAGATATATATGGGCCCCATAGTAGAGCATTTAATATCCACTTGTAAAACACTTTTTTTCCAAAAAGTACATAATCTGACAAATCCTGTGATGCCACATTAGCCAAACATGTTCAGGGTACCCAGTGCCCTACTATGGGCCCCTATGTAACTTTACAAAAAGCATGCTGATGTGGCATCATATTTGACAATGTGACCCTAAAAATATTTGTTTTAGGCAGATGAGTTGGCAAGTAAACTGTTGTACAAAATTTAGATTTTTTTGAAATCATATGTTATGAAATTCAAACTCCCAGAAGTAGGTTGCCCTACTATGGGCCCCTCTCCCCTATCTATCATGGGTATGATGATTAAAAAATTTAACATCTATTGTGAAATTTCAATTAAATATTATTTTATACACGTAAAGTTAGAGAAAACTGCTAGCCGAAAAGTATGATCATAGATTATAAGGGTCGAGTTAGCCAGTATTTGTTTTTTCCATAGAAATTGGTTACCTTTTTAAAAAATATTCAAATCTAATCATATATCCATAATCAACCAAAAAATAAATTTAAAACTATTGAATATTCATCCTAAAGGGATAAAATATTGTAAATATTACTTCAACCTATCAAATATTTGATAAATCTAAGAAAAGTGCATGTGATCTTTAACAAAATTCAATAAATTTAAGTCTACTACGCTAAGTATTTGGAAAATTGATTTGAATGTGTTTTGTAGTTTTTTTATTCATTATGTAATGTTGTTTGTTGAAATATAAGTCAAATTTTCTTAAATGAAGTTCTTTGTATATAGATAATTTCGCTTTGGAAAAGGCTGAGAGATGATTTGATCGAGAATCCACCTAATTTTTATAAAATTATATTTCTTATAGTGAACTAAATCCTAAAGCATGGTTACAAAGGAAGATTTACGATTTGTTATATGATTTTTTTTTGCTTAGGTTCCCAAAGCACATTAGTTGGTTGTCTACTTATTGTCAAGCCCATCCTAGGAGTATACATGTATTCAACAAAGCTTATAGATATTAGTTGTGTTCGACATGGTTTAGAATAGAATTGGGGAAATTTTGTGGAAAGGAGTTATGTGTAGTTACTCATTCATTTTTTTTGTATGCACATATTCATGTCTCAAGGAAGTAGAGTTTCAATTTTTAAGAGAGCCATAAGGTAAATTTGTGAGATCTATTCTCTTTGGATAAATAAATTAATGGTTGGTTTGAGAATTAAGATTATGAGAATGGAAGGCTAATTTTCCTTATGCTAAGAGTTATGTGGAAGTAAGAGGGCCTTCACAAAAATATGTGTAGAACTAATGGTTGAAGGTGACCATGAACCAAGTGACTGATAAAAGAGTTTAATATAGAGTAATGGAGTAGAATAACAAATAAGCTAAGCACATTCTTATGTGCCCTAAATGGAGCTTTATAATGATTGTTGGATGTAATATTTTGTGAATGAATATATAATTATGATTCTAAACTATTTATTATCTTAATAAAATTTGTACAATGACACATTTGTTATTATTGGCATCTAATATTTAAAGAAATGATTTCTATTTGTAAGTGACTAAGTGTGGTAGACATGCACAAATGAACTTGCTTTCCACTACCTCCTTTTACAACTCCTAATTGGTTTTAAGGTTCTAAACAAACAATATAGTGGGGAGTTGAATAAGTTGTTACATTTTAGGTGTACTCATGGGGGCATGCGTGCATACACTAGCACTAATAAGATCACTTGACAATTTGATTTGTTGTCAATACATGCTCACATTTATTGGCATATATGCCTACATATTGTGACCAACCTATGTTGTTTGAAAGATTTGAAGATATTTTTATCAATTATATCTATCATGGGTATGATGATTAAAAAATTTAACATCTACTGTGAAATTTCAATTAAATATTATTTTATACATGTAAAGTTAGAGAAAACTCCTTGTCGAGAAGTATGATCATAGATTATAAGGGTTGAGTTAGCCAAGTATTTGTTTTTTCCATAGAAATTGGTTACCTTTTTCAAAAATATTCAAATCTAATCATATATCCAGAATCAACCAGAAAATAAATTTAGAACTATTGAATATTCATCCTAAAGGGATAAAATATTGTAAATATTACTTCAACCTATCAAATATTTGATGAATCTAAGAAAAGTCCATGTGATCTTTAACAAAATTCAATAAATTTAAGTCTACTACCTTAAGTATTTGGAAAATTGATTTGAATATGTTTTGTAGTTTTTTTTATTCATTACATGTTGTTTGTTGAAATATAAGTCAGATTTTCTTAAATGAAGTTCTTTGTATATAGATCATTTCACTTTGGAAAAGGCTAAGAGATAATTTGATCAATAATCCACCCAATTTTTTTAAAATTACATTTCTTATAGTGAACTAAATCCTAAAGCATGGTTACAAAGGAAGATTTATGATTTGTTATATGATTTTTTTTGCTTAGGTTCCCAAAGCACATTAGTTGGTTGTCTATTTATTGTCAAGTCCATCCTAGGAGTATACATGTATTCAACAAAGCTTATATATATTAGTTGTGCTTGATGTGGTTTAGAATAAAATTGTGGAAATTTTGTAGAAAGGAGTTATGTGTGGTTACTCATTCAATTTTTTTGTATGCACATATTCATGTCTCAAGGAGGTAGAGTTTCAATTTTTAAGAGAGCCACAAGGTAAATTTGCGAGATCTATTCTATTTGGATAAATGAATTAATGGTTGATTTGAGAATTAAGATTATAAGAATGGAAGGCTAATTTTCCTTATGCTAAGAGTTATGTGGAAGCAAGAGGGCCTTCACAAAAATATGTGTAGAACTAATGGTTGAAGGTGACCATAAACCAAGTGACTAATAAAAGAGTTCAATTGGATATATATAGAGAAGATTACTATCGTTAGAATAGACTGATGCCCACATAAGGGTAGTATTGGACATGAAGGAAATTGATATATCCCTAGAAGAGAGGTTTCTTTGTTGATAATACCAAGACATATGCACATATAGTAATGAAAGAAGGCAATAAAGCATTCATTCTCAACTAGGGTATCGTGGGATGGTAAAATTTGGTTGAAAGATAGATGGAAATATATATAGAATAATACCAAGCACTTATTGAATGAAAGTAGATGCTTGTGCACAAGTTTCACTCTAGGAGATGAACATCTAAGTTTCAAACCTATTATATTTAGTTATTAATAAAGTTTGTTGGAGGAAAGTAAAAAAAATATAAGAAAAAAAGTATTCTATATATAAACAAAGCCAAGTTTGTTAAAAAGTGTAAGAGAGGGGGACCAACCATCTCAAGGCTCTAAGTCATAGAGAGCCGAGAGCGGAGGGTTGCCCTAACTTACCTCACTCTAAAGGGATGTTTTAAGACAAGGATAAAGAATGACGAGGACTATAATGTACTTCAATCACTCTGCAGATCCCAAACTTAGGTTTGGGCTAAGTGAGTTGGTTTTTGGAGTCGATAATGTGCCTTAGACAACTCTCTATTTGAGGATGACAACATAGTTCTAGGATGACAACATGGTGCGTTGGCATCCTTACGATCAGAAAACAATGAACACAATACAAACTACTGAAAAATGAATTGATAGCCTAGCTGATGGACTTTAACGAAAATGACAAGATGATGAAATACAAAAAGTAAATGCGTAAATAGTGGAGCAAATAGATAAGGACTAAAGTGATTAAAACCAACTCAAAGAAGCGCCAGTTTGCCAGCTAGCTCCACACGTACTTTCACCTACTCACAAGCAAGAAGAGGAAAATTGTTGAGGCTATATACGGGTCTACCTCATTCAGACCCCTATTTTGGTGTTTCCACCTCCACGGATAGTCAGATAGCAACAACATAGAAATATGCGATAAAGAGGTAAAGAAAGTAGAAGTTGCAATAAACACTACAAAACAGTAAAGTGCTTCTTAACCAAATCACAAAGGAGAGGAGTGAAACGTTACCACCTCCACCCAAAAGCTCATTAGCCAATGGAGGAGAATGTAGACTTGGCAAGGTCACCACAACCTCAACTGTGATGAAGGGAGGTCTTGCAAGACTCCAAGCCCATGCTGTTATGGCTTGCTTCACACTTGCTATGTGGAGTTGATGGAGTGTTGAAGTGTTGTTTGAGAGTGAAGAGAATGTTGGAAGTGCTAAGAGAATGCTAATCTGCTGCTTAGAGAGATTGTGAAGAGATCAAGAAAATTTCTAGAGGATGAAATGGAATGAGAATGGATTAATTTGAAGGACAAGCGGGAAGAATCTACCATTTTTGGGGTCAATTGGTCAAAGAAGGGTGTTACAAATTGGCCCCAATCGAAAGTTTAACGCCTCTTCCAACTTTAGACATGGGAATTCATCAAGGACGAGAGTGTGTTGCACGAACATCTATGCGTCGCACACACGTCCCCGACAAATATTCTCTCATCGACACAATAGACAGATGCCAAGTGAAAGGAAGGCAGTTGGGTGATGTGGAATTTTTCCTTCAAATTTTATTTTCTAAGGTGAGGATGTGTAAAAGGGGAATTTACGTAAGGGGTGCAAATTCGCTCCTATACATTTTTCCCCCACTTTAGCGAGCATGAATACTGATGAGTGCTTTGATAAAGTAGATCAAAGAGTTAGTAGGGTTAGAAATTTATACTTGAATCATCGAGGAAGCAGACCATGATCTGGCGAACTCGAAAGCATAGGGTAGGCAAAGGTCTCCATAGGTACTCTCCCTGAGGAGCTTCAAACAGGACTCCATAGCTCTGTAGAACTATGAAGCTACACAAAGTACACAAAAGGCCCTTAGACCAATGATGAAAAAATCCTGTAGGATGAAAGCATCTCACAAGCCCGCAAACCTGTAAGGAGGCAACCCCCAAGATCTCTTGCATGAAGGAAGCCCTGAGATATAAGCACCTTACAGGCTCGCAAACTTGCAATGAGGCGTCCCCCAAGATCTCTCACATGAAGGAAACCAGATGAATAAGTTCCTTATAGGCCCGCAAACCTTCAAGGAGGTGTCCTCCAAGATCTCTCACATGAAAGAAACCCAAAGAAGCAAGCGCCTTACAGGCTCACAAGCTTGCAAGGAGGCATCCCCCAAGATCTCTCACATGGAGGAAACTCGAAGAAGGGGACTTCGCAGAGCCGAAAACTGGCTTCACAGGCACACCTGCAAAGTGACATGTTTACCTGTAGATAAAACATGTCTGAAAACACAAAGCGGCCACACAGGAAGATAAGCAAATAGTCATGCAGACAATCGACAAGTTGGAAGGCTTTCAAAGGGGTCCCTCAAGAACCCGACGTGAAAGAGGGGTCCACTCAAGGGACATGTTTGAAAGTGTAACATAGACGTTTTTCTCAAATCGATTCATCATCAAGGAATCCTTTCGAAAGATGTTCACTTCATCAAGGAATTTGAAAGGAAGAAAATGCCCCCTTATGAGGGGAAGGTCAAAATTGCTCCCACCTCGAAGGAAATTTCTCAAATTCTTTCTTTACGAACCCATGTTGAAGGAAACATATTCTGTTAGGTCCAAGTTGAGAATGTGATTCTTGAAAAAGCTTGCAAAGATTCTCGAGAAAAGATTCGTTGGCCACAAATGCATTTTTCAAAAATCAAAGGCATCGTAGAAATGACGTTGTCACACATGAAAGGGACAACTCAAGCAAAGAAGAGAGAAAGATAAGAAAATAGAAAAAGAGAAATAATCACAAACAATGGACACATGGGTGATCTGATATTTTGGGGTCAAAGTTGCTCATGAATATATATAAGTATAATAATAGTATATAAATGAACTATCATCAACCCCCTACTATATCAGACCATGTGAAGAATGCACAAGAAGACAAAGTGAAAATAAAAAATTGGGTCAACATGGAAGGGAAGCCTAAATGCCCCCAATACTTTACATCATCCCCAATTTGTCAAAAATCAAGCACAAACATGGAAGAATGATGATACAAATGGAAGAAGGTTTATGACACAAAAATCACTCTTGTATCCAAGCACCAACAAGGGTGACAAGGATCATCCAGGAACACATAACATAGTTACGGGGAAACACATCACAACACACACGTCTAATCTAAAGATAAAGAAGAGGCCTCCCCTAACACTCATCAACTAAGAGGTCGTCACTTCCCAATCTAGATCATTATAAGGGGAAGGAGGAAAAGCCTGTAGTGGTGGAATATTAAGGGGAGGAGCTTTCGAGCCTCCTGCAACAAGGGATAAGGAAGGACCTGCAAGGTCTCCTTCGCTAGGCTCTTGTGGAGCTATGGTCAGTGACTTTATGAAGATTGTTGATAAGGTCAGAACTTCATCCAAAGAGTTAAACATGCACTTCACAAGAGTGCCATGTTGTACCTCAACGGATGGAGTGGTGATAAACTCAAGGGAAGCAGGGAATGGTTCTATCACTAGGACATAACAAGCTAATGCAAAACTACCCTTCGGGAAAGGTGGGCTTCTCTTACGCCCTCCATTGCTAGAAGGGACATCCTATACCTTCTACTTCGTCGAGGGATGTGAACTCCTCACAGACGAGGCAAGAGATGCAGAGGAGGAGAAAACTACAACAAATACCATCGAAGTATTCGACATATCCATGGGTTTAGGGAATGGCAGGATGTCTAGAAGGGACATAAACAAGGGTGGCTTAACTGAAGGAGCGATAATCACCTGCACCATTTTAGGGTCAGGCACACTCATACCCACAGCAGGAGCCAAAATCAAGACTGAACTAGATTGAATGAAAGTAGAGGGGAGGAGAGAGGAGTGATGCATCGTGAGGTCTCTAAAGTAGAGGCAATGACTCCTCTTCCTTCTTCTCGCAGTTTAATTCATGAATGGGCAAGATCCTTTTCGCCAATGCTTGTGCTCATGCACAAGGCGCTTCTCGCTGACTCTTCAAGCTAGAGACCGTAGTTTTTCATGAAGGAACAAAAGACTTCGGCCACCTGTGGGAGTGTCCACTATAACCGCTTTTAGCGAGGGATGCCCTTTAATGGGAGCAAGGAGGAAGAGATTAAGAAATAACAGGGGAGTCGGTTCTAATGTGCCTCTCTAAGAGTGGGCCTCTTCCCATTTACTACTTTGGGAATGTGAGGGGAAGGAATCCATCGTGAAAATGATGTGAAATCAAGATCAAATGCAAGATTGAAATTAGAAACTATCTAATCCAAAACACTTAATCTATCATATTCCATCACTCATGAAATGCCAAATATAAGCTATTTGAATGAAATGAGATCCTAATATATTCAAAACAAATTCAAATAAACAAAGAAGAGTTTACCATTCCAAGTTGGAGTGCATTTGCATGATGTTGGGTTGTTCAGATTACCTAGAAAGCCTCCATTGCTTATGTGTGAAAATGAATGATGCTTGGTTGATTGAAAAGGTTGAAGCTCTATCAATGGTGATTGCAACAACACTTCGCTGTAATTAGGTAAGTTGGAAATTATTACATCCATATTTGTGAGGATAGAGGTTTGTTTTATAGGAAAAAAAAATAATTTTGAATCGATTTATCGTGATTGTGTTGAGAATATCCGTGATCAACGGTCAAAAATGAGTTGAGAGGATTTAGATGAGAAGATTTCTCGCAAAAGTTGATTGCACAATTAGGGTGATTGGAAGAATAGATTGGCTAGTCAAGGCTCTTTGATTGCTTAACAATTGATTGATTAGTTAGATTTAGTTAGGAATTAGATGGTTGAGTTAGCAAAATTAGATTTTAATTCATTTTTGTTTTTGATTTGATTTTTGATAATTTGAATAGTTTGATTTAATTTAGTCAAATTTTGGAGGAAAGTGTGATAATTAAATTATTATGATTTAATAATTCAATTAATTTTGAGGAATAGCATGAATTAGTGACGTAATCAAATAATTAGCATTGTTTGACTAATCAGGACGAAATAAGATAAGACTAAGACTTTATTAAATAAATGTAATTTATTTAATTGGTCGAAATGATGAAACATGAATTAATCAAATAACATTGTATTATTCAATCAATAGTAAAATTAGGGTTTTCAAGACTTTATTAAATAAATCGTATTTATTTAATTTGTCGAGAATGATGAAAAAGTGAATTAATTAAATAATGTTGTATTATTCAATTAATAGAAGAAATAGGGTTTTAAATGTTGTTTGATGCGTTGTGAGATGTCGTGGGATGGTTCTAAGATGATTTGAGATGTTTCAAAGATGTTCTGAGTTGATTTTGAGATGTTTCGAGATGTTTCAGGTTGATTCAAAGTCATTTCGAGTTGATTTAGAGTTGTTCCGAGTTGATTCAGAGTCATTCTAAGATGTTCTAAGTTGATTCAGAGTCATTTTGAGTTAATTTAGAGTTGTTTTGGAGTCATTTCGGGATGTTTTGAGTTGATTCAGAGTTGTTCTAGAGTCATTTTGAGACGTTCTGAGTTGATTCAGAGTCGTTTCGAGTTGATTCTAAGTTATTTCGAGACATTCTGAATTTGTGATAAGTGTTAAGTCAATTTTACATGTCTATAGGGAGCATAAGCGATGGGAGGCTGCGAAGGCCAAGACATAGAGGATTCCCCACAGGGACCCTTCATTTTTCCATATCGAATGGGCCTAGGCTCCATGGGCAGAACAAGAAGCTTAAACGCGAGACGCTTGGGATTTCACCAAGTGGGCACCATAGGATTCTCTCGCAAACATGGAACAAAATTTGATGGTACCACGGCGAAGCGAGATGAAGTGTTAGGCTAGACAACGGAAGAGGAAGAAGAGGGACCCTGAGAGGGCTTTTCTTCTTCTCTTTTTCGAGCATTGGCGGCATCACTGTCAACTTTTAAACAAGCCCTATGCAAAACAATATAAGGTGATGGAGGGTACCTCACTTTAGGCGTTAAGTGCCCTTTCTTGTACCTCTGATAAGTTTGGTACAAGAGGTCTTTTCTAGGTGAGAGAGGACCAACAAGTGCAGGCCAAAAGTGATCTAAAGAATAACTTCCATGCGTAACCGGTGATCTATAACTAGTGTCATGGATCACATGCACAGAACCCTCATGAATAAACTTTAAACATCCGTGCACAACTAAGGGAACTACGTTCATAGCTACTAACCAAGGGATACCTATCTTCACTCTGAAGAGGTCAGACCCTGGGATTATATCAAACAACAAGTTCACAGATTTAGGATCGACAAAATGATACTACCAAGAGGAGGTACAGAAAGTCCGTTATGTTTATGAATGGTTCTCACAGGTGCATCGTACCCATCTTTATGTAGGAAGTTAATTAACATGATCTCCTCAATTATGATATTCACCTGAGACGTCGGGTCAACAAGAACACCTACTACAATGTTTATGTTGATTCACGCAGGGATATAAAGAGGAAATGGTTCTCTATTGAAGCCTATCGACAAGTCCTGCGAGGTGAAGGTTATACATGTACTACTACTCGCAGGATGCATAGAGGGGATAGGCAAATGCAGAAAAGAGGCAATCACACACACTAAATGATACTCTCATGAATCCCCCCAAAGGTTGTAAAACAAGACAGTGACCCAATTAAGGTTTCATTATGCAACACTTATGAAACCTTCAAACTACGCTTACTAGGGGTCGCAAGCTAGGTTGTAAGGCTAAAAGTCTCACAACACTCACACCTACAACACTCCTAGAACACAAGGAAAGGAGACTTCAGTATCGCCAAACGAAACTGAAATGGTTCACGTTAGGTTCACCAAAAATGTAAGAGAGGGGGACCAACCACATCAAGGCTCCAAATCACGGAGAGCCAAGAGCAGAGGGCTGCCCTAACTTACTTCACTCTAAAGGGATGTTTTGAGACAAAGATCAAGAATGATGAGGACTATAATGTACTTCAATCACTCTACAGATCCTGAACTTAGGTTTGGGCTAGGCGAGTTGGTTTTTGGAGTCGGTAGTGTGCCTCAAATATCTCTCTATCTGAGGATGACAGTGCATTTTTGGGATGACAGCATGGTGCGCTGGTGTCCCTATGATCAGAGAATAGTGAACACAATACAAACTACCAAAAAATGAACTAACAACATAGCTAATAGACTTTAACGAAAATGACAAGATGATGAAATACAAAAAGTAAATGAGTGAATAGTAGAGCAAATAGATAAAGACTAAAGTGATAAAAACCAACTCACAAAAGTGCCAGTTCGCTAGCTATCTCCACACATACTTTCACCTACACACAAGAAAGAAGGGGAAAGTTGTTGGGGCTGTATAGGGGCCTGCCTCAGTCAGACCCCCATTTTGGTGTTTCCACCTCCACGGACAACTAGATAGCAACGAGATGGAAATATGTGATCAAGAGGTAAAGAAAGTAGAAGTTGCAATAAACACTACAAAATAGTAAAGTGCTACTCAACCAAATCACAAAGGAGAGGAGTGAAACGTTACCACCTCCACCTAAAAGCTCACTAGCCAATGGAGGAGAATGTAGACTTGACAAGGTCACCACAACCTCAACTATGATGAAGGGAGGTCTCGCAATACTCCAAGCCCACACTACTATGGCTTACTTCACACTTGCTATGTGGAGTTGATGGAGTGTTGTTGCTGCAATGGAGTGTTGAAGTGCTTCTTGCGAGTGAAGAGAATGTTGGAAGTGCTAAGAGAATGCCAATATGTTGCTTAGAGAGATTGTGAAGAGATCAAGAAAATTGCTAGAGGATGAAATGGAATGATAATGGATCAATTTGAAGGAGAAGATGGAAGAATCTTCCATTTTTGAGGTTGGTTGGTCGAAGAGGGACATTACAAATTGACCCCAATTGAAAGTGTAACGCCTTTGCCAACTTCAGACGCAGGAATCCATTAGGGACGACAACATGTTGTGCGGACGTCTGCGTGTCCCTGACAAATATTCTCTCGACACAATAAATAGATGCCAAGTGGAAGGAAGGCAGTTGGGTGATGTGGATTTTTTCCTTCGGATTTGATTTTCTAAGGTGAGTATGTGTAAAAGGGGAATTTGTGTAAGGGGTGCAAATTCACTCTTATACAAAAAGGTATTTTATTTGAATGTTAACTAGTTTGGTATTTAGTGGATGTTTGGATAATACCTACTCTACAATGCCCCAAGCTTATACCCAAGACATTAATCAATAAAAACATGATAAATGATTATTTTGTGATACAAAAGTTACAAAAAAAATGTTTTTATACACAATGTGCCATGAAACCATTCTAACCACACTTAGCACACACCAATGCAATAAGCATGGCAACACCAATAGAAGACATCAAATAACTTAAATCAAGGTCGTTAATTCAACAATATTTTATGACACAAGGAAGAGGAGTGAGTTCCTAAACTACCCACAGTTTATTCAACTTTCTTGGGTCAAACCTCAAAGTTCAAGGTACAAGTTACAATTTGTAACTCCTCAAATTTTAGAGTTTGAGTTATGATTTATAACTATCAAATGTTCCTCTATCTTTGCACCTTAATAAATTATAACTCTTGAGCTTAAGAACCAACTAACAAGTTACAAGCATATGATTTTAGTTGCTAGCCCTAAGATGCAAAGTTAAGCACCTCAAGCCTTAGAGTCTAACTTGCATAGTACATTTTAGGCTTTAGGGTTTAATTCACATTCAACACTTAAAACAAAATCACAATCAACAAGTGAACATTGATTTCTTAAGAATTTAGACTTGAGAGGAAAAATGACACTATGCAACATGCAAAATACATATGATTTTGAATCCTAAACAAAATGCAATTCAAAATTAAAAGTTTGACTTCTATTTGCATCTTATAAAATACAAGCAAAACTATAAAATATAATCCATTGATGATTTAAAATTCTAATTCTAATGAGAATTTTGCACCCTACAAAATGTTGATGAGACTCTAAACTCTAATCTTATGTAGTTAAGATTGTTAACATTAGATTGCAATTTAGATTGTGGAGTCTAATATTTAACAAGTGTCGTAAATTGTCACCCTTGACAATTTCACACTATGTTTTTCTCCCCATTAAGTGAATGGACGTAATTATACACTTAATTTCCTAAATTATGCATTTCATAGCTCATTTGGAAAATTATCAATAAAAATCATATTAAAAACCTATGCATACATTAAATATTTTGTCCCCGACACCTTAGATCCCACAAAATAGTGTTGATACCTAGTTGCTCTAGGCGACTTAGTCCCCCTATTTTGCCTCCAAAATTGAATATGTCAAAGTTGGCATTTTATTATTTGAATTTCAAATGTCCAATATTGGCTATCGAGATTTATTTTTTGGGAAATTAGATTAAATGCCTATAAATACTTAGTCATTTCACCATTTGAAAACTAAGGAGAAAATTTTGAAATCAAGAGAAAGAATCATTGTCAAGAGCACTATCAAGCAAGTCAAAAGCATATTTATTGTAACAATTCAATATGAAAGCATCATGTCAAAGTGTATGTGAGTTTGTTCATGTTTATGTTATCATATTGTTTGTGAGATTTAATCCTTGTAGGTCTTCAAGCAAATCAAGCCAACAACAATCAATCCTTGGGAGATGTGCATGACTTCAGTCCTTCAAGGAAGCCATTTTTGAGTGGTGAGTTACATTCCATTAGTGACTCATCATTCATTTTATCATTTATCCTCTATCCCTCAAAAGGATAAGCTCTCTTTTAGTGACATTTCCATTGTGGAGATGGAAACACCAACACGAGGTTTGACTAAGGCAAGCCCCTATATGGCGCAACCCTTCCTCTCTCTTAGAATGTGTTGGTTTTAGATCTGAAGAAGATTGGGAGAAGTTTGAAGGTAAATTATTCACTGTTGCATTCAAACCCTACACCTTAACAACATACGAAAACTAAGTTATCTCGACACCTGATGAAGATCTCACAGTGAGACACGAAAGAAAAGAAAGCTCTGATTTGTCTCCAGAGGACTATGAAATTAGATCTAAAATTTAGCTACAAGGACAGTGGCACCCTGGGCAACTTAGTCCTCCAAAATTAGGCTCAGATTCGAACTAGAGGTATACAGTACTCTGCTCAGTCTGTTTCTAAAGTTTGAATTTGTCTATGACTCTCTAGAATTACTGCTTTTGCATCAGAATAGTTAATTGCATCATTAGCCTAGTCAAATTATTGCATTTTATTCTTAAATCCATTTCAGGTTTGGTCAAGGGAAAGTTGACTCACCTTTCAGGTTGTAATTTAGTCTTATACCTTATCTAAATCTATCAAACCCCCACTACCTCAAATTATAAATGAAATACATTAGAAAAAGTGCCTAAACCCTAGAGTAAAATCCAAGGGTATTCCCTTTCTTTCTTTATTTAATTTTGGTGAACCCAACATGTTAACATTATAAACCTTATGAAATTTGAGGCAAATCATCCTAGATCTAGGTTTAGTATTGCATTGTGTTGCATTGTTCATCTAGGCATTCATTTTTACATCATAAAAAATATAAAATTCAAAAATTTGCATACAATATTGCATTATAGGTTGCAATAGGGTTATTTCCAGTCATCTTAGGTTAGATTTATATTCCAATTGCATTTAAATATCTGCATTAGGTCATTTAAATTTGAAAGTGTTCATTGCATTCATCTAGGCATCTCTCGATTATGTACTCTCTCTCTCTCTTCATTGATTGATCCCTTATGCAATGTATAGAACAAGTGGGAGAATGTTGGGATATGGTGTTGTACACTATTGGATAAAATGTTATATAATTATAATATTACAATTAAATAATTATTTAGTTGTGATGCACCTAGGTGGTGTGGTTAATCACACTAGGTAATTATTTTGGGACCACTTTATGTTGTATTGTAACATTGCATAATTATTATATGTGAGGTACATGTGATAATAATTTAATATTGGGGAAATATTTAAAAAAGTAAAAACTTAGTACGTACCAATATTAAATAAGGGATTAGTGGTTTTGTGTTCACATGGTTTTATCTTACCACTTGGTTGTATTTGTGTGAGCTTGAATCTATAAAAGCAAGCACATGTTTAGTGGTTAAGGTAGGCTAGGTGAGTGGGTTGTCATTATTGAGTCTTTCTAAGGAGTGCATATGTGAAGCATGGAATGGCATGTGTGGATTCATGCTTGGACACATGAGGATGCATTGGAAAGGCTTGATGCTTTAGATGTATTCATTGTAACTCTTGTATGCTTTATTGTTGAATAATAGATGAAGTATGGATGCTTGTAGAGACAGGGTTTTTCCTTCTTGAGGGTTTTCCTAGGGTACATCTTGTGTTATCTTGTGGCTTTTCTATTTGATCTATGCATTATGGTTACTTGCATGCATGTTTATCTCTCATGGGGTTATTTAGGAAATGGATTAAGATTTTTGGTTATGATGCATTACTTCCTAACAACACTTACCCCAACTTAGTGTTTTTCTAGTCTTAAAATTAGGTTGGTGACATTTTCACCAAACCTATTATTAAGAGAAAGTGAGCTCTCTTTGGGGTGTAGTCTACTTCAGTAGCATCATCATCTTTGTTGGGGAGGGGTGGAGGTTAAGGGCTAGGGCTTTATATTCCTCTTCTTCTTTTTTCTCTCTTTTGTGAAGGGGATTATTTTCCCTTTGGGTTTTCTCACTTTATTCGCTTTAGGAGAGATTGCATTGGATTTTGGTACCTCATTAGGCCTAATTGTTGGAATCCAATTTTATTGTGCCCACCTAACCTATGGTTAAGGGGGCATGTTATTGCAGACTATTCTTATGCATATACTTCATATGGATTACTCCTATATTTAGATTTAAGCTTGTTGAGGTATTCTCTTTCACTTAGAGTTGCATGGAGGTTGCATGCCACCAAATTTAAATTAGTGGGGTTACATGCCTATTTGTAGACTCCTTCACCACTAATCTAGGTGGTAGGTTGTTTTGCTTCACCACTAATTAAATGTACATCTAATTGTGAGATATATCATCGAGCTATTGTGTTCATCCCATCTTGTCCTTTGTTTTACACACTTTCATTTTTTATAAATTTGCAAGACATTTAATTGTTCAACTCTTATGGCCAAAATGTTGATGTTATTTTGACAAAAAAAATTGGTTTTGACAATAACATGCTAGTTTGCACTACCATATAATGTGGATATATCCCAAAATTCAAATTAAAAAAAAAAAATTACCAAATCCCACCTCTTTCCACTAGTCTTTGGGAGCCAACTTGATACATATTTGGGCAATTATTCATTATTTCTTAGTATTTAAAATCATTAATTTGAAAGCTAAAATACATCTAAGAATCATCCTAGATGATTCAAACATTTTAAGCATTCCTAGGAACATCTCGATTTGGAGCACTACTTGCGTCGAAATTCACATTCACATTTAGGACATTGCTTGCTTGCAATCTATTGATAGCCAAGGTTGCAAAGTTAGTCTTTCAAGGAAGGTGATTAAAGAGAGCATGAACCCTTGCAATTCAACAATTTATGCCAAGGAATTTTTAAGGTGATCCGACAATAGTGGTTTACAATTTTTGGCCAAACTGGATATCAACTTTTTTTTTCTTAACTAAATCTTCACATTCGAGCACCTATAGCGGTTAAACTGTGAGGAATTTGAAGATGATGCAAATTAGAGTCTTGTCACATTTTGTCTGTAGATTCTAAAAATATTTTTTTCAAAATTTTTGGAATCAGATTGCACTTCTTTTTCCATCTCCCACGAAAATTGGTTTTTTTCAAAAAACAACATTTTTAAAAAG
>VDFB02062108.1:0-27036 GCA_007258455.2 Sequoia sempervirens | reverse complement strand
AATCCATCTTCCCTAGTGCAAAAATCATAGGGTTTCCCTTTATCCTAGTCGCGTTGCACATGGGGGTCACCGTCGTTCACACTTATCCCACCACCATTTTGGCAGGTTTTCTTCAGAGCGCCCTCTGCATGGTTTCCCTGGCCAGCCTTCTCCTTGTTGCAACAACCTTTACTCCACAGGCCCCCAATCACTCCTTGAAGCTTCCTTCTAAAATGGTTCCACCTAGGCGAAACCCTAGTTGCCGCAAACAGCAGTATGTGACCGTTATGTAAAGTGCCTTGCCAAATCTGATGTAAAAGACCTGATTTTTTGTCTTAGACAATTTGATAAACACTTTGCTTGCAACCTTGTACTTGCTGATTCTGTGCTTCAGTTTGTTTTGTCTTTGATTTGTCTTGATGCAATGATGTATAAATGCTTGCAAATAACTTCTAAGATGTCTAATCAAATATCTAAAATGAAAGTGCAACTCTTTTTGTATTTTCAGATGCAAATACATGAGATTCTAATGTAAAATGCACACCTATAGCCGAGAGACATTTTCACAAACACTTGGCAAGAAAACTAATTCAATGAAATGCATTTACACATGAGAGACATTTTGTCAAATAGATTGCAGCTAAACTCCTTATATCTCCAACATTACATTGTAAATCATGAAGAGTTTACAAGCTGATAATAGAATGCAAATCAGACCTTTATAACATGAATACTTCAACTATCCTTGTGACTGAAACTATAGTGCATATTGGCTGTGTATTCAACAGCATTACAATGTGATTTTCTTGACATAAAATTTCTGCAATACAATGCTCATATGCTGATTACATCAACCAAAGTTTCCTAGATGAGATTATCTATCTAAATGCAATGCAAACTGAATTAGATGAACCTGGATTATAATGGCAGCAGTCAATAAATTGTTCAATTCTCTTTGTTGTAGCTGTATTTGCCCTTCAAGATGGTGTGCCAGCCTTCCTTGAAGCAAGTCCACCCCTTATGAAATTTATTAGATTTTATTTCCCTTGCTTTTCAAAGATCGTCCCCTCCCTAGGAGCGCCCAGCTTGATATGGAGTTGCAGATTTTTCCAACCAGCAAATGAGGAGTTTGAACACTCAAGCAAGCCGTCCTTTTTCCAAGCAAAATCGACCTCTTAAGGACTGAAATTCTTCAACATAAACTTCCACTCTTCCCCTTGAATCAATTTCTTCAAAATCTGAAAATGAGATGCTCCAATTCGATTTTCTCCAATGATGCAAAATTTGGCCAAGGCCACAAAATTTTGGGCACAAGTGGAAAGACTGAAATATCTTTCCCAACTCCAGCTAGGATTGGTGTCTCACAACCGAAATTGGAAATCTAGAGTCTTCAACACTCTAACAAACTAAGCACTTAGCTTCAACTATTTACCACGTAGGTAATGAGAAATGTAAACCAAGTCAAGTGAGTTGAAATGCTTAGCCAACAGCCTCTTAAATAGATTTCTCAACAAGTCTCCAACAAGCTTCTAGAATAAAATATTATTTTATTCTCTTAAGTGGCTTTTTGATATTATTTTATTTTTAGTCACTTTATTATTAAATTAATTAAATATAAAATCACCTTATGATATTGTATTTTTAGGATAACTTTATAAATAATTAATTTAATATTTAATTTAATTAAACTAATCAAGTAGTCATCTTTATGAAATAACAATATTTGGACAACATAATTAATTAAATTAATCTACCTCCAAATCGGGGACATGACACGTTAGCATCCATCCACTCACCTACAATATGGAAATTTGATTTAACTTGCAAATGTGAAAACTAAACTATAGAATATCAATGGAAAAATAATTTTAACAAAGAAATTAACACAACTCAAGAGCCATACACATAACGCATGGATTTATGTGGAGAAAACCCTTTCAAATAAAAACTCCACCAAGAAAAGAGGCCAAATCTGTATTATTCTTCAAAGAGATTACAATACATAGAACTTCCTCAATCTTGCATCCAATCTAGCAGCATCTATTTACTTGTAAAACATTTCATCATGTCTCCATCTCAAACCCCCCAATACATAGACTCATGGGAGCACAAAATACCACCATAAAACATTACCATGAGTCAAAATAAGGTTCCAAAACTACCATGATAAAAATCCATACAACCCTTACATGCTAAACATGGTCTCTTACATGATTTTATATCGTTGTTATAAAAAATCCCTATAAAATAGGAGATGCCCTTACATGCGTCATAGGTCATCAATAGCTTATGCAAAGATTCTCTTATGCACGTCATAACTTATTCTCACATTCAAAATGATCTCCCCTAATTTTAGCCCTTACAGTTGTTATAGAATTTGTCATACATCCTTAAAAATAGGCTTTCCATGTTAGACCACTAAATGGGCATCTTTTGACAACTAATAACTTATTTCTCAAGGCACTAACATGTGGCAAAAGTGTCAACTCAAAATCTCATGCCCCTTTTGACGGAGCACAAATATTTAATAATATAAATGTGAAATAATCATGGGAAAAGATAAAATAATAATAAATAAATAACTTAGAAATTGTCAAGGTTGAGATACCTTAATTCCCAATATCATATAATTTATTTTATATAATATACATATGTAATTTTAGTATTATATTTATATTTATTATTTTTAAATTTATTTATATATTTATATCAATTAAATAAATAATACATATAGAAATGAAAATAATATATTATATGAGAGTGCTATTTTTTCTGAATTTAATTGTGTGAATTTATTTGCATCAACGTTTCAGGTGATCCATCATCAAGATGAAAAAGAGAGTTGAATGATGGATCACATAGTGTGATCCAAAACATTGATGCAAATAAGTTCACAGTCAAATCAAAAACCATTAAGTATCAGATGGCAAATCAATATTATATAAATCAGGTCACAAAATAAAGAAATAATGTTAAAATTATAAAATAATAAATAAATAATAATAAAATTCAAAATCTTTCATTAAAATTTTCATAAAATAAATTATCCATTAGAAAACATTATTAATTAAGAGGATGGGATGGATGCGTCGCAGACCTCAAAGGTTCGTTATCAATATGGATCCAATCCGGATCAAATTGGCTCAGGAATAATCTTTCTGCTGTAATCGGGGGCATCGCGTTCAAATCCGCATCTTATCGTCCGGTCGTTAATTGAGTGATATTTTCGAGATCTGGTCATTTCATAAAGTCGCTCGTCAGTCTCCTGACCGGACTCCTCATTAATCAATTAATATTATCCTGGATTCATCTTTCGTAACGTGTGCATTCTCCTTGGACTTCTTCCAATTGTTGTACTTTTCTCATTGATTTAAAATTAATATACTCATTGTTCTAAGATATCTAGTGTTGTTTTGCATTGCTTATTAATACTAAAACTATAGCTGGTTATTATTGTTATTTCTACTTAGGCAACCTACACATATCAACATCTACACCATTATGAAAGGAAACAATTATTGAACCTTCATATGGAGGAAGAACAAAGTTATGAAAATTTGTGAATTTAAAGGAGCAACAATCTTTATATGGATAAGACCATAGAAATAACAACTATGGATATACATTGAATTGAAGGAGCAATGCACATGGGAGATGGTCCCATCAAAGACTATCAATTGCCAAGATCAAATATGTATGAGTAACAATTGAACATGGCACCAATTGTATGCAAATCTAATAAAATCATGCTAGTTGGTTTCTTTGCATACTTCAAAACATGAAGTATACAAATGGATATGACATGCTATGTGCATATGCATATGACATCGTGATGAATATTAGGTTAAGGGTATATAACCCTGTTAAATTCCGAGAGTTCGACAAGTCTAAATTTTCTTATATGGTATTCGATCTACAAGAGCAGAACATTTATTGATTTCGATGTCTCCCATTGTGGATCGGACTTATATTAAATATATAAGGAAGAGACACATCCCATGAGCGGACATGTCTCCACAAAGTGGAGGCATGTCCGTTCATGAGATGTCTCATGAATTGTGCCTTTTCATCTTAACTAAACACCCGATCTCTAATCGGAGTTTGTTACTTAATAAACATAAATGCTTACCAAGTTCGATATGAATTTATCTTGCACAAATAAATAATATCCAATCTGGAAATGATCACCGATAATGATGCTCGATCGGGATCCTATATGAAAACATGAAATACTAATAATATGCAATTAATAACCTCTAAATGCAGATCGATAATATACTTGGAATGTAGTAGATTTCGATATAAATGATGATGTATACAATTAATATATATATGTGTGTACATACTGACATATTGACAGATATATACACATATATGATCATCATTTCTATATCTGACCGAAGCTACCATATTTCAACACTCCCTCTTAGCTAGGGAAGATAACACTAACCAAGTATATAGTGATATCACCTTACTCGTGATATCAGAAGATATGGTATGCTTCTAAGAGAGTCAAGTCACTTGACATTCTTCATAACACATCTTCATTATGGTATGTGCACTGACATCAAGTCTCATGATGTCTACCATAATAAATCATGGCATATCCACGGATACATTTATCCACCATGATTATCCCATAAGGAACATAATGATCTTCAACTGATATCAAGTCTCATGATATCTATCAAAATGTCCAAGAGATACTATCATGACATATCCACGGATATCAAGTCACATGATATCCATCATGATAGTGAAACTAATCATTGTAGAGTCGTCACTTTACAATGTCAAATACAAGTGCTCATTATCAGAGAGATCGTCACCTTTCAATAATGTACACAGGGGGTGAGCCCATACAGTCATGGAGTCACTCACATGATAGAAGAGTTTACACATTAAACATCTTTTAAATACATTAGTACAAAATAAACAATTTGAGTCTCAATCTCAACAATAACTTACATTTCAATCATACCAAGTTTCTTCCGGAAGTGTTCAACTTTAACTCTGAGAGAGGCTTGGTGAGAATGTCTGCTGTTTGATCGTTTGTACTAATATACTCCAACTGGATCACATTCCTTTCTACCATTTCTCTCACATAGTGGTAAGGAATCTCTATATGCTTCGATTTATCATGGAATACTGGATTCACAGAAAGCTTAATACAACTCTGATTGTCACAGTGGATAATAGTAGGATTCAGGGGCTCACCAAATAATCCCACAAGCAATTTTCGGAGCCATACTGCTTCTCTTGCTCCCATAGAGGCTGCAATATATTCGGCTTTTGTTGTACTCAGTGCCATAGAAGATTGCTTCCTACTACACCAAGATATCATCGCAGACCTCAACCTGAAACAACATCCAGAGGTACTCTTTCGATCATCTTCTTTAGGTTCAGTAGGCTCCCTCTAAATCTTCAAGCACTTGCATCAACCTCCTGACCTCATTGTCCAAGATTGCCTCATAGCAGATCACTCTATTCTGAATAGGTTTGCGGAGCTACCAATATCAAATCCAGATGACAGTCTTTGAGCAATTTTGATCTCAGCAGCTAAAGAGATCTTCTAAGCATTTAGCACCTAGCTTTGCAATATAGTAATCTTCACTTCTTCAGTGAGTTACAAAACTCCCTCTGAAGGTTAAATTCTTCCTCTTCGAAGAGATGTCTTCAGCCATCCATTCAGTCTCATGGTTGCAAGCAGTGTCTCCATTCTCTTCTTCTCTTGAAAGCAATCTCTTGGTCCATCCTAATGCACATTAAGAAGAGATTAATAATAGTTCATATAACTTAACTATTTCAAAGAGAAATACCACTGCTAGAAGCATACTCTGTCAATGTTATAGCATTAATTAACATTATTCAACCATGCAGTACTTATCTTAATGAAGCCAGAATTTTGTACGTAGAAACTAAGGGGTCGATCAACGATCACAATATCTGCTCTCTCCGCCCTTTACAGTGGCGTCGATCGCTGCTGCTCTCAATGCATACTCTTGTCTTCAATTGCTACAGATCGCACAACATTGGAGTTGAAATCTTCACGGGACTGGAACATAGTGTAAGATCATCATCTAATCTATATAAACTCGATGACCAGACAACACAAAATATGATTTAATTATCTTATTCCAGTTTCACATAAAAATATAAACGACAAAAGAAACAAATACTTATCTCTAAAAATCAGACACTCCTCTTCAGGTCTGTACTTTTCCTGAGATCTGTATCAATTTTAATTCCTGAATGCTGATAAGCAGCAGTTGCTCCTTACATATCTCACATAAGTAAGAAGTTCTTTCTCAAGAAATGTGTTCTCCACCAGATGTTTTAGGCAGAGATATATAATGAATAAGCCAACAGTAGATTATTATCTCCAGCAACAAACACAGGTAAGCACGCACACCCCCAGGGAGTATTAGATCTCAATAGTGCGATATGCTCCGCCCTTAGCAGTGGCGTCACACAAAACCAATGACTCCTAAAGCCTGCACCAGTCTGAAAGATGCACAATTTAATACTGCCCATGCACAAGAACTGATCCAGGAGAAATCATCAAGCCCGACGGGAACAGCAACAGACAACAAGGCTGGGCGCGAATCACATTTCACATTTCGTCCCCTTCACGGCAGAGGAAGCATCAAGAGATGTCTTCAACAATCGAACAGAGTACAAATAATGTGATATTCCCATTCCTCAAAGATGCCGGCTACATTTGAAGTAGGCAAATTCTTCATGAAGGGTAGCCATGGCAATTTCTCAAGGAGTCAACATTAATTCTTCACCACACGGGAGATCAGGACAAAGTGGAGATTACTCGAGAGATCACGGGAAGTCTCATTGTTCGCAGGACCCATTCTCAACATTGAAGGACTTCTCTTGATGGCATATACTAATGTCGAAAGTTGACAGCATAATTCTTTAGGTTGAATGAAGTCACCTCACGGCTTCAACGTTGACGGAAATGTAGCATGAAGAGACGTCTAATACTCAAGGTCCTGATTCAAGGAGATTCATTTTGGTGACCTTCCACGAAGGAGAGTAGATGTAGTAATTTCAGGAGAAGCCCGAAAGACTCCCTCAACGTCTTGTCGTGACAACATGCATAGAATGAGGAATAAATATCAATCTCCAGATTACCCCCGTTCAGATGATGGTTCTTGTGTCCATTCTGACTTTCGAAGGGACGTGATTTAATCCGATGCCAACTCTGGGAATTCCATGCCAACTGTAAGCCTAAGAAGATTTCATACAAGGAATGACCACCTTTCCAATCAAATATGAAATACTCTACAGCGGCTCCTTGTGTTTACGCTGACCAGAGTTCATCTTACTTCGACTTCAACCATGCACTTGAATCACCACCTCTTAATAATGTTATATTAGGTACCTGGCACCTCATAAGTAAACCCATCTATGATATGTGGTACGATTTCAAACTTCCAACATAACCGATCCTTAAAAGTGGCTCTGAAAATAGTTATGGATGGCAACCATGATAACTCTAGAAGCCTGTTATCATGGCTTCTATATAGAGATCAAAAAACACAAGCAAGACAAGTCGCGTCGAAGGAATAGAGATCAAAAACACAAGCAAGACAAGTCGCGTCGAAGGAATAGCTGATCACAAAGGGGCCGTCGCAGCGGCAAACACTCTAAACCCCAGGCAAAAAGGCTGCAAACGTGGCTCTACCAATCACGTATCAAAGATGAAGGAGGTAACTCCCGACATCGTGTGTTTGTAGGTGTTAAAAGAGATGCGAACACAACACAAGCAACACGAGCAGGAACTCCCGACGCGAGCAGCAAAACAAAGACAGGACGAGGGATTTTGTCACGCAATGAAAACATGAACAGAAAATTGCTCGAGGATTAGAAGACACACACAAGTCACATAGAAGATTGGGTCGCACAACGTGGGCTTTGATCTGCAAAAAAAAAATGAAGCCACAAAAAAACAAGAAGTGTCGTGGCTAACAGAATACGGATCCACGAACCAAGTCACGCATGAAGCCAAAACTGAAAAACGTGGATCAGAGAAGCGACGCCTTAAAAAACGCGATTTGAAGGGGATAAGCAACCATGATCATGCCATCGGAAATCTCCCGGCTGCGTTTGAACTGGTGGAGTATGCGCCTGGAAGGGGATATAGATTAAGAAATTCAGACTTATGAATTTTTAACCTGGCTCTGATACCATGTTAAATTCCAAGAGTTCGACAAGTCTAAATTTTCTTATATGGTATTCGATCTACAAGAGCAGAACATTTATTGATTTCAATGTCTCCCATTGTGGATCAGACTTATATTAAATATATAAGGAAGAGACACATCCCATGAGCGGACATGTCTCCACAAAGTGGAGGCATGTCCGTTCATGAGATGTCTCATGAATTGTGCCTTTTCATCTTAACTAAACACCCGATCTCTAATCGGAGTTTGTTACTTAATAAACATAAATGCTTACCAAGTTCGATATGAATTTATCTTGCACAAATAAATAATATCCAATCTGGAAATGATCACCGATAATGATGCTCGATCGGGATCCTATATGAAAACATGAAATACTAATAATCTGCAATTAATAACCTCTAAATGCAGATCGATAATATACTTTGGAATGTAGTAGATTTCGATATAAATGATGATGTATACAATTAAATATATATGTGTACATATGACATACTTGACAGATATATACACACATATGATCATCATTTCTATATCTGACCGAAGCTACCATATTTCAACAAACCCAATATTAGTTGAGTCAAATGGATTACAGGTTGACTCTTACCAGCTCTTAATATTTTGGACTGTTTAAATAAGTATTGTGTCATTTATAATGTGACCAGTGACATATTGATTTGTATTGAAATCTATTATTGACGGATCTCCTAGAGAGTATCCTTGAGAATATAATTAATATCAAGAAAAATATTGTAAGATCTTACTAATGTTTGTACACCCACTTTAAAACCCACAAAATACAATGAAGTGACTTTAAGACTAGAACCATGCAATCGATAAACATAGACACTATTTGCAATATGTCTTGTAAAATTAGGGGAAACAATTCTATCATGGGTTGAAAGAAATCAAACTAAAAGAAGTATTTTAACAACAAATTCATAAGAAATGCCATTTTTGTGCATTTAGGACCAATCTCTTTTACATATGGAGTGAATTTAAGAGAGAAACATGTGCAGCAAAATGTTTCCCAAAATCACTGAATAACAAACACTCCCAAAGGTGTTGAAAGATTAGTTTACCAAAAGAATTAGAATGTACACAGAGATGAACAATATATTCTAAACACAGATAAAGAACAATATGTGAAAAATATTTTTGCTACCCAATCTTAAATCCATTTAGCTTAAAGCAGGCACATAAAAAATTTGGTATGAGATATTTTAGCTTAAACATAAATTTTTGAAGCAGCATCATCTAATACAAATGATGGTTTCTAACCTTCAGACCATGAACATGGAAAGGTTCTTCAGTTATAACATTAAATTGCAGCTTTGAAACAGCAGTCCCAGGCATCGTAACACTCGTATCTACCAAATAGTAATGAGTCTTCTCCATAACCTGTCATAAACCACCAAACTTATTTTCATGTGTTAGCATCTGTAATTTTACAACCTAGACATTGCTGTTCTGTCAAGTAACCCTTAAGTTTCAGAACTGACAAAATGAACTCAATTTCATATCTGCAAAAAAGAGATGTAGAAGCATAAACCATTTAATTGCAAACTTAATGGCATGGAAAATAATTTGATAAATGAACATGTCATGATGGTGCATGTACTCTCAGTGATAAAGGAGTGGAACCTAGATTAAAAAACAAAAGCAAAGAACTTCTCAAATGATTGTTTCAAACATGGTTTCTTCTTTCACTAGAAACTTCAACAAAGATGTGCATTCAGTTTTTCTTATTAGAGAAATGTAGCTTATATTACCACATGGAACAGAAAAGTAAAGTCAATCTAATGACACAATTACAAAGAAAATATCTCTCTAAGTAATCCAAAAAGATAAACATCTAAGCCTGGACCCCAAGACACAGTCTAACAAAAACAAATGAATTTAAATAGCAAACCCATCTCTTGCTTAATTATTCTTAGTTCCCCTAAGCTAAGAGGTGAGGAGCCTTCATGAAATTTGGCCTTACACCACAGGAATTGAATAGCTGCCAGCTGAACTGTGCTGCATAAAAATTTGCAGCTTTCAACAAATCCACTTGTCTCCAAGGTGAGGCCCTTACCAGGTTAGAGTGGTATTAAATAAATAAGCATATATTCTTGAAACCAACACAGAAACTCTTAACAGAGGAGCATTAGAAGACGATTAAAAGATCAGAAGTTTCCTCTCTACTATCAAGTCTAATGTAATGTCCCCTTATAGAGTTACTCTAAATTTTTCCTTCAATCTTATAGATTAAGATATCAAATATGTCAAAGAATTAATGGTTTTAAGAAATGGATATGGATCTCTACTATGCACCTTGATTCACTTAAAGAATAATTCTAACTTAACTGATTAACTTATATGGTTCTGATATGAATTCTGAGTAATGAAGTTTAATTCAATTATTAGTACAATAAAGGAACATTGACAAGAAAGTATAATTGCTGTTTCTGAATTATTGCTTTAAGATCATCTATTGAATGTATAAGAGGCTTAGACCTCTAACTGATCACTGTCCCTGAATTAATCTTTATACTCATGCGAATTTCTCTTGGCGCGTCTGAATGTCGAATGAGTGCTCATGTGTCCATCGGCCTTGTAATAGGTTGACTAGAAGCCCCCCTTACTTGCCTGATCGTAGACTCTAAAGAGCACTGCAGATCTGAGTTTAAGTATATGAATTCACAAATGATCGATGCTCCTCGAATGGTCTATGAACCTCCTCAAATAGAATTTGAATGGGCATGATGTGAGGAGTTGTATCTTCTCAAAACATGTCTCTTGCACATAACTTAATTAATCACATTTTTAAATACCATTAACTAATTAATTAGTGCTTGATCGACCCGATTGCCCTTCCTTTAATAATTTCCTCAAATAGGGCCATAAATTTCCAATTACACATAAAAACAAAAAAAATATAAGGAATTGTTAGGATTGTATGGAGAGCTTGGGTTAAACCCTAAAGTAAAATAGATTGTGTTGCTTCTGCAGTAGAGGAGTTATTTTGTTTCACTTCTATAGCAAGGGATACATGGAAGCAAATAGTCAGAATGGTGAAATAGATGGAAAGGAGGCTCTTGTTGGAACACAACTATCTACTAAGGCAGGGGAGGGAGGGGGGGAGAGGGGGTGAGCATGAATTAGTAGACCAATTAAAACTTTTCTTTTAACCCTTGTTATGCAGATTTAAACAAATATGTAAAGATCACACACACCAATACTCATAACACCAGATATACGTGGAAAACCCAATATGGGAAAAACCACGGTGAGAAATGTTGCTAGGATCTATTGTCCTAATCCAGCCTCACAATAGAACCCCACTGGTTACAATGTTTAAGGGCACCAACCCTAAGGAGACACTGATCCCCTATTTTAAGAGCACCCACTCCCTAATCTGAGCACCAACCCAGCTATCTGATGGCACCAACCAATTAGATTTACAAATGAAAGTATGTCGAGAAACAACTCCAATTACATATGATTCAAATGAATCCAATTCTGTATTACAAACTCAATCTGCAACTACTCAATCTCTTCTTTGCTTTGCAAACATTTCCTCTACTCTCTTCAACCCTCACCTAACACACTGTGTGCTCATTGAATGCATACACATTACTTCATTCTTCAGCACACAGAAACCTTATACATTGCATTCTTTAATCTTGGTGTAAATCAATCTTAGGGTTTCATATCATTTGATGCTATTCATGCTTGATCAACCTCTTCCAGATTTTGTGACTGTCTATGCATTAATGAAGTCATCCACTTCTTCCAATCAATCAAGAAACATATTGTTGGAGTAGTTAAAGCAATCAATTTCATTTTTTGTGCCATAATCAAATTCCCCTGACTGGAAGTTCCACCATTTTTTCGCCTAGTTGTTGTCAAAACAAATCTTTGAATGTTGGCCATTGATCACGCCATGATTTGTCGGTTAACATTTAAATGCCTTGAGTTACTTCAACCAATCAACAATCACCACATGTCACTAATCCACATACCTATGCTGGCCAACCCAAGTCAACACAAGCTTCACGCGGAATTACTCCATTTTTGGAGACCTCTTTCCTTTCCATCAGGGGTTGGGAGTCGCTAATCTCCCTTACCTTATGCTTGAACTACATTGAAGAACTTAACGAGTATTCTCCGAAGTTCGAGACTCTTTATACTTGTCACCAAAGACATGTGTCGTCTCCCCGCAAGCCAGCACTGACCATCACCGGGTCCCACAATCCTTCCATGGAATGGCGGTAATGTGCCACCTGTCCTGCGCTTTCAGGTTTTGGCCATCGGCCTTACCCTTTGCCACCTTCAAATTATTCATAGACCATCACACCAAACACCGAACTCTGAAACGCCTTTGAGATGTCGAAAGTCGAGGTTTGCTCATCCTCCTTATCACTTTCCATTCTTTCACTTCATCGCAAACCATTACACCAAACTCCGAAATATACATTAGGTTGTCGGATGTCATATGTCAGCCTTTCATCATACCGCTTACCTTCCTTTTGGTAAGGCGTAAGCCTCCCTACCGAACTTTGATGCCCGAAACCATTTCAAGGGTCGGGGTTCGAGGTTTCTCCATACCCTTTGCTTAACCTTAAGTAAGGTGTAAGCCTTAACTGACCAACAAACATTGAAACCTTTTCGAGGATTGGGGTTCGGTATCCACCATACTCCTTTCTTCGAACATAAAGGTAAGGCGTAAGCCAACAGTCCGAAGCCCGATGTCTGAATCCTTTCGGACTTAACTTAATTTAAGCTTCCTTTCCTTTGTGCACACGGTAAAGGGTACACCCGAAGTCCGAAGTTCAAAACCTTTCGGACTTAACTCAACACAACTAACTCCCTCCTTTAGCAAGTGATATAACGTAAGCCCGAACTTTTGCAACACTTCAAGGCTTGTTTTGCAACTTCAACTATATCATCCTATGATACCTTTTTGGCATCAATGAGCCAACAATCTCCCTTATTGGATATCATTCAAATATCCTCTTTTGACATCAATGACAATCAAATTGCCAGCGGCTGTTTGTCAGGTAGGTGTTGCAGAAGGGAAACACACTATGGACGAAGAGGCTTGAGTATACAGAAAGGTTGCTCTTATTGAACCAAAAATGCCTATCAAACCTAATGGGGAAGATAGCAAACACAAGGAGTTGAAGAATAAAGGGAAAAATCCAAAGAAGAATGAGAAAGGTCAAACATAAGTGGAAGTGGTGGGTAAGAAAATGCTACTTACTAGTGCAAATAGGACTTTGTACATGCAATCCGGAGTATGAAGTAAAAGGAGGGTTTTAGGAGAAAAAAGGTTGCAAATATGTTGATACTTGAGTTAAGGGAGTAAATGTTAGAGATGGAGCATTACGAGGAAATCGGGTTAATAGGTTGGTTTAGCTATCTCCAACCCAACCTCCCAGATTTGAACAAATGGGTCTTACAAACATGGCAACCTTCCTTGGTAGCATTAGTTGTGATTCATCCATGTACTCAAGGCTTTTTTGTGATTGTATGTGATTCATTAGAAAACAAGAATAAGATTTTAGAGAATGAGCCCTAGACTTGGGATACCACATCCCTATACCTAAAGCCATTGTTTCTTGGGTTCAACCCATTTACAAAAAAAATAGGGTGTCCACAATCTAAGTAAGACTTCCAAACATCTCCATTATTGGTTGCCATCAAGTTTTAAAAATATTGGAGAATCCCTGGGCAAATTTATTTCTTTATCACCTAAACTTAAAAGGTATACTCTAACTACCACATCAAGGATTTTAGTGGAAAAGGTCTTCCTAAGGAACTAGGCTTGAAAGTAGGAAAATATTTTTGGAAACAGACTTGGATTAAGAGAAACAAGCATTGTGTGAAGAACACATACTTATACTGAGAGGGGAGGGGGGTGAATCAATATAAGACAAACTTTTTACTTTTTCAAACTAGCAACCACAATACTATCAATTGCACAATATCATTCACATAAGATCTCACAATTATGCAACACAAGAACACAAGATTTCAGTGGAAACCCTTACGGGAGAAAACCACGACAAAATATTGTTTATTTAAAACTTCTTACAATATTTGTAGGCACCAACCTACAGGAGACACCAATCCCCTCTTATACAATTTGTTAGCACCAACCCACTGGAGACACCAATCCCCATAGCTGAGCACCAACTCACTAAGAGATACCAATCTCTTTAATTTGTAGGCATCAACCTACTGGAGACACCAATCCCCATCACTGAGCAGCAACTCAGCAAGAGACTTCAATCTCTTTCGTATGAGGCACCAACCTCTCCAATATGATATCACATTCACAATGTTGCTTCTTCAACATATGATAGACAATATAATTTCCTCAACAATTATACTTCCCTTCACAAATCTGCTTATAACATTTCTCAACACATATACTCTTCTTAAAAACCGCATGTACTCACTTTTACACATATGCATATATTCTCCTTCTCAAATCTCAAATCTGCATTTATTCTCCTTCACAAGCTATGTCTTCTTCAATGGATGACAAACTTTTTCTATGCCTTCATAAAGATCTTCTTGTTGATAATATCTTCTTCACAAATTCGATGCAATTATTCCCATATATCTTCCTTTTTAAATCTGCATATACCTCTTTTAGATCTACATATATCTCTTTTATCACTGCCGGTGTATATGATTTATCTCTATCACTCAACACTCTTCCTTCCACAATTCTTTATCTTTTTATATCCCCATATCTAAGTGAAATGATGCATCCCTTCGAATAGAGATATCCTTTCAAAAGGACATGAATTTTGTTTAAAACTAATTGCTATTTTGTCTAATCCTCAAGCGCTGCCTTTTCATTCCTTTAATCACTGCCTTTTTATTCCTTAATCACTGCATATTACAAACTCCAATCGCTGCTGTTAATTGCTGTCTTTGATAATGAATTGCTGCCTTCACAAATTTGCTCCTTCCTTAATCTTAATCACTGCATTTAACTATTCATAAACTTGGGCAAATTAATCATTTATATGGCTTTGTCATGGGTGCTAAGGTGGTCAGCCAAATCTGATTTATTTTATTTTATTATTTTCCATATCATAAACTGTCATAAACCTATCCTTTAATCTGACAAAGCATGGCCAGCAGCCTTAAAGAAATCACAACTAACAAATAAGTTGACATAAAAACAAGATTGTTGTTCAAGACCCATTTGATCATGCATGGAAGGCAATTAAAATGCATTCATTAACTAGTTAAGAGATAATCATAACATTATGATAATGTTTAAATAAGCCATAGTCGTCCTTCACAAGGCAGCGATGGGAAAGTTTTGAAAGGATGCGATTAGTAATTAACAAACAATAAATAATGCTGATCACTCAAACCAAAAGACATCTCTCTTCAAAGAGACTTATCCTTCCACTTCAGGTGATTTCCTTATAACATAGCGATCAAAATAATAATTAAGGGCAGCAGACTTTCTCAAGACAAATCTGTGAATTCACCAAGGAATAATATTAATAAAATTAATTATTCCTATCTGCGATTAAGGAGGCATTAATTAGTTATGACAATTAGCATATAAACAAGGAGTCGTGTCCCTTGGTGAATGCATACCTTGAAAGGTTATGACCCTCAGCCCTATCATGGGTATAAAAAGAAAGACATTTCAAAGGAAAAAGATCATGGATGAGATTTTGAAGAATTAATACATTCCAGTAAGCAGATCAAGGCGTTCCTAGGGAGCCATTGGTCACTAAATTCAGGCTGCATGCTAATTGGAAGAATTCAGACACTCAGCCAAGTAATAAATCGCCAGATTTAAAAGACTAAAATCAGAGACAGCGAACAAGATAGACATCATCTTGCTCCACTTGCATATGCATGTAATCAGATAGAGAAATCAGAAATTGCATTCAATTTGTGGTGTCTATTCTGCATCTCTAAAACAATTATAGTTGCAGATTATATATATTAGATATTTGCTCATTCCTATCAACATATTGTTAATTGTTATCATTATATATAAGTCTAATAATCAAGTCAATAACAGCCTTGAAGGTTGCTCTTAATAAGATTAGATGTTTATCATTGAAATTATTGGTTCTAGGCCTATTTGGTTACCTTGATTTAGAAGACTAAAAGCAAAGTTAGGATAAATCTATAAGGGGGCATTACAAGTGGTATCAGAGCCGAAGTTCTTGCCAGCCTTTGGGTAAATGTCGAAAAACTTGATTAATCATGGCAACAAAAGATATCAAACCATTGGCAAGAACACTCTATGAAGCTAGGAACAAACTTACTGCAAAATTCCAATCAAGGGATGATGTCTTGAACACGCTTAAATTGGTGGAAGAATGTTTAATTCATATTGAACATTCATCCAAAGTGTTAGATCTAGCTCTAATGCCTACAATAAATGCCTTGAAGGAACACAAATGGTTGAGGCATCATGATGAGGAGATCAAGTTGTTAGTTTAAGTGAGATAATGAGAATTTTGGTTCCTCTAACTCCCTATGACGATGACATGATGAAAGAGGTTGTACACTTGATTATAGAAAGTTTCAAAGATCTAGATGACACCAATAGTACACATTATTCAAGAAGGGTGATCATATTAAAAACATTTGTGGAAATCAGGACAAGTATCCTTCTTGTGGATTTGGGGTTGCAGGATCAAGTCCACGACATGTTCCATTATTTCTTCACCACGATCAAGAACACACATAATAAAGATATTTTTGCAGCTATGAAAGACATCATGATTCTAACCATCAATGAGAGTGATATTATCTCCCGACCCATCACATCTACGCTATGGACTGTTTGGAAACAAGAATGGGCTCTCTCTTCGTCCGCATATACATTATTCCACAAGGTGTTCAAACAATGTGAGGAAAGATTAAAGCCTCACTTGAATAAGGAAGAACAACACAAAATCAAGTTAGGAAATAAATGGGATGAAGTTCCCTTAGTAGTACATACAGAAGATGAATGCAAGGAAATACAAGATGTGGAAATTGTTCATAAGGAGGAAGATGAATTTTCATACGTTTCTTCTATCACAAATGAATTGGGTACTTGGGTTCATGAGGGTCATAAGGCAGCTACCAATGAGGAGTTGATGCATGAGGAACAAACTAAAAATGATAATGGTCTCACATCTGCTATAGATGGTAACTTTTTTCATTTCAACGATACAGAAGGTTTTTGGTTCGACTTTCAAAATGAGTCTATGGAAGATAATGATCTTTGTGATTCTAATGCTACTCTTATCTCATTTCAAGAATAATGCATTAAAGAAGACATTGAAGAGATTAAATCTATTGATCATAAATTAGATTATGAACAACTACTTAAGGATAAAGATTTTAATCATAGTTCCCCCTCACCTTTTGAGGAGGACATGGTATCCTCCAATCAATCAATTATTGTTGATGAGGAGAGTATCCTTTCTAGTGACAACACATCAAAAGAGGCATTACTTGACAATTTGATCATAGAGGATAAAAGCAAAGGAGAAGAGGCAACAAAGGCACAAAACTCGGAGGAGGATAAAGACAAGCAAATGAGAAAAATGTTTGATGAAGCAATGGCAAGCAAAGAAACAGATAGGGAAAGTTTGGAAATAGATAGGTCCAAGTTTGGAACTAAGGATAACTTTCAACTTGTTAATAATCCTTTGTTCGAGGTTGAAGCTAATATGACCTATGATAATCCACTTTTTGAGTTCGGAAAAAGAACTCTTCAAAAATCAAGAGGTGAGACTGAAGTCAATCACAAAACTTGGGATCTAGATGCATTTCCCATCAATAAAGTTTTGGGACATAATCAAGGTTACAAGACAAGTCCTAGTGGTGCTATCACTAGCCACTCTCTAAACAAATTACAAGGGATTGCAATTCCCAATAGATCAATGAGTTATATACACTCTTTTGATCAACAATCAAATGTGGGATGTTTAAGCTTGGTTGGAAGAAGAGGCGACACGTCAATACAAAACAGTTATGGTTACCACTGTTTTCCCACAATAATGACATCAATTTGTGATCAAGTGGATTCTAAACCATTGATAGAATGGAGGCAGCTAATAGTGAGAAGTTCTCCAAGTGCAATTCAGATTCTCATTTTCACAGTGAACAGTAATTTTTACCAACATTCTAGAGCATTCATAATTGCAATAAGTTGGAGTATTTGCAATTTTCCCCTTGACACCTTGAGGGAATGTTTCAAGCTTTTTACTCTATCATTGAACAAAGCTCTCTTGCCATTAATCAAGAATGAGACCAACAATGATATCTATTTCTGTTTAAAGTTAGACAAAGATGTAAAGCCCCTTGTCAAATTTTCCTTAAAACTTTCAATTTATGTTTTTTGACATTTCGTCAAACACTTGGCCAGCAAACTCCTTTCAGCGTATACTTGTTCCTACCTTTGATTTTTTCTTAAAACTTTCTCATATGTCAACAAAGAACATGCATGAATGATTTCTGAACTTGCGTTACCAGCTATTATAATATGCATTTGACTGAAACAAACATGGAAATGGCTCTACAACTTCAAGTCATTTATAATGAACATGGAATATGTATTGGCATTTCAACAAACATTTGGCATGCAGCCTTGACACCTTTCTAAATGACTGAAATAAACATGGAATTTGACTTCTACAGCTGCTAGATGATAACTCTGCCCAAATACTAAGTATGAGATGCAAGCCTTCCAATTGATTTGAATATGATAAGCAACACTACAATATAGATTTAGAAAGACTCTCAAATGCAATGACTGCAAATATCAGTGACTGATTACAAAGATAATTATCAGAATTTTTATGTTTTTTGAAAGACACCAAGATTTCCCTATGACCTAGACGCATTGACAAAGCATAGCAGCAACTTAGAATTAAATGAAAAAATCGAACTAACTGTAGTTCGAGCCAACTGAAACTTGAGACTATGAATTTACAAATATCAGAAATACTAGTAATCGATTTACATCTAACATTGACTGGACGAATTTGCAAATAAGGGCCGCTCAGAATTATTGGAAAATGCAAGATGTCTCCATTATAGAGCTACAAATCCATCAAATGATGCTGGAAGGGTGGTCGCGGCTGCTAGCAAAGGATTCAACTTTAAGCATGCACAAAGATGCCACGAGCTGGGTGCCAAATGATGAAGAAAGAGCCACGCCTATATACCAAGGAACCACGACCTTCTCCTATGTTATAATCAGCTTCCAATGAAGAAAATCACTGTAGCCACTTGCTGTTCATGAACCTTTATTTTTGCTCAAGTCCTTCAAAACAAATCAGAACCTTATTCTCAAATTTGGTCTTCACAAAGACCATTAAATTTGCCAATGAAGCTCCTATAGGAAATCTGAAATGATCTCCTCCACAACCTCCAGCTAGGGTTGATATTTCACAACCAAACCTAGTATCCTAGAGTCTTCAAACCCTTGGACTTGAAAAGCCTTCAAGCTCTACCAAAATGCAATGAGAAGTAAAATCCAAGTATGCTCAAATGGCTAGCTCACAGCTCCTTATAAAGAACTTTTTGATCTTCTAGAAAGATTCTTCAAGAAGCTTCTAGAATATTATAATATTTCCAAAAGTGACTTTATAATATTTTTATTTTCACTTAAGTCACTTTTTAAAATATTATTTAAGTGACTTTATAATTTATTATTTTATTTTAGTCACTTTAATTAAATTAATTAAAAATAAAGTTACCTTTATGATTTTAATTTATTGAGATAACTTTATAATAATTAATTTAATATTATTCCCTTATTTCTCCTTTAGCCTTCAAGAATAATAAAGGCTAAATGATCCTCCGGAGTGGTTACTAAGAAGGGGACATTACAAAAGAACACTTCTTAGGATTCCAGAAGAGACGGAGGCAGTTTGAGTATGAGAAACAGATTGTTGAAATCAGAGTAGTGCAGCATCAGCGTGATGGTTCATTCTAAGGCTAATTTGGAATCTTGGAATCATTAGGGATTCAATAGTTGTTGATAGGGTAATCTATGATGGTTTTCGTAAGCTTATTCCTACATTGTTGAGGTTTGAGAACATCTGAGGATATGTTTCAAAAGAGTTCATGCAACATTGGATTAATCTTCCCATTAGAGATCTTCTAGAGATCACTTTCACTAGTGTTCAAAAGAACTATGTTATGGGCAAATGGTGCTACCAACCATGGGACCCAGGAATTTCTATGATGGATATATTGAATGACATGGAGTTGCTTCATGGTGTGATGGAGTCTGACAAACTTTGTGAGTTTAATAGCATCAACATGAAGCGATGGATATGTATTGGAGCATGCTACAAGCTTGTTTGGGACCTTGGTATCAACATGATGACTTAAGAATGCTTGTGGGCAAGCATTTCCAAGAAGGGGAGACTGTCATAAACCCGTCCTTTAATCTGACAAAGCATGGCCAGCAGCTTTAAAATTTTAAATAAATCACAACTAACAAATAAGTTGACATAAAAACAAGATCATTGTTCAAGACCCATTTGATCATGCATGGAAGGCAATTAAAATGCATTCATTAACTAGTTAAGAGATAATCATAACATTATGATAATGATTAAATAAGCCATAGTTGTCCTTCACAAGGTAGCGATGGGAAAGTTATGAAAGGATATGATTAATAATTAACAAACAATAAAAAAAGCTGATCGCTCAAACCAAAAGACATCTCTCTTCAAAGAGACTTATCCTTCCACTTCAGGTGATTTCCTTAAAACATAGCGATCAAGATAATGATTAAGGGCAGCGGACTTTCTCAAGACAAATCTGCGAATTCGCCAAGGAATAATACTAATAAAATTAATTATTCCTATCTACAATTAAGGAGGCATTAATTAGTTATGGCAATTAGCATATAAACAAGGAGTCATGTCCCTTGGTGAATGCATACCTTGAAAGGTTATGACCCTCAGCCCTGTCGTGGGTATAAAAAGAAGGACATTTCAAAGGAAAAGGATCATGGATGAGATTTTGAAGAATTAATACATTTCCAGTAAGCAGATCAAGGCGTTCCTAGGGAGCCATTGGTCACTAAATTCAGGCTGCATGCTAATTGGAAGAATTCAGACACTCAGCCAAGTAATAAATCGCATGATTTAAAAGACTAAAATCAGAGACAGCGAACTCGATAGACATCATCTTGCTCCACGTGCATATGCATGTAATCAGATAGAGAAATCAGAAATTGCATCCAATTTGTGGTGTCTATTCTGCATCTCTAAAACAATTATAGTTGCAGATTATATATATTAGATATTTGCTCATTCCTATCAACATATTGTTAATTGTTATCATTATATATAAGTCTAATAATCAAGTCAATAACAGCCTTGAAGGTTGCTCTTAATAAGATTAGAAGTTTATCATTGGGATTATTGGTTCTAGGCCTATTTGGTTACCTTGATTTAGAAGACTAAAAACAAAGTTCGGATAAATCTATAAGGGGACATTACATAAACAGGGGTGCCAAGATAATGAAGGTCAGCCAGCCTTGATCAATCTAAATTTTGCCTTGCTTCTATACCAATACTTGGGAGATTATAAACTTGTTTAAATATGTCTTTGTCTAAGTGTGGTCGGCCAAGGATAATTCAATTAAAATGATTCTCATGTAGTTGGCAAATATTTGGTCTTTTCATAAACTCTGTCTTCATAAACTTTGTTTTCATAAGCTTTTTCATAAACTTTATCTTCAATCAACTTGAAATGATATGATCTTGCACTTGAAACATTTAGTGGCCTTTGGATGACATGAGATGTCCTTCTTTGATATCAACAATGTGATGGCAGTGATTTCATTCTTTTGACATTAATGACAATCTCATCCATTTGCTTTGACAACAGTAACAATTAATCTTCTCACCTTTAACATCAATGGCAATATGTTTAACCAACAATTTTGTCAATACGCCTTGACATCAATAACAGTATTCTAACATTATGTTGCTGAAATCATTTTCAAGTAGATCACTTGGCTGAAATTTGTAAGAAACAAAAAACGCCTACAGGTTGCACATCTTGGTGGAAGGATGCTACTCCTCAACACCAATTTGTTGGTTGTTTGTTGGTCTTGGCTCCAAACAGTCTAGGTGAGGATGCTACTTCTCCAATGGAGAAGCATTATAGTGATTCAAGGCTAGGGATAGAAGATCGCAATAAGGAAGAAAATGTGCAATTATAGATTGTGGAATAGGGGAAGGAAGGTGACTGCTTACAAGGTGTTGGGGGATGTGCTTATCTAGAAGATGCTGCTAAGGGTGAAATTACAAAGGAGATCGGTGGTATTCACTTTTTGGCAATGTCAAACATAGTCAGGAAGTGCACGAGTCTAGTAAGATTGGAGGGAAGGGGTTCGACAAACTGAAGTGTCTTCCTGAAGAAGTTGGCATATTGCAAGATGTTTAAGTTGAATAGAGAAGATATTCTTCACTTGTTAACAATTTCTTCAAATAATAATTGAGGAATGTGGACATGGATCCATTTTCTTCGGAGGAAGACTTCCCTTCAAATGTGGGGACAAATAGTGAGGAAGACGTTGGGGAGGAGCCTGTAATTGCATCTCCTAAAAAAAGTGAATGGACCACTGTGACTAACAGTAGAGCAATATCCAAAAATAAAGCCTCTCTCCGCATGGTTTGCAACCATACTTGAAACAGAAAAATTGAGTTATTTTACCACAAATGTTAGGAGGGAGAGAGGCAAAATCTTTGCTTGGTTGGAGTTAGGGTAGTAGCATGTGTATCGGCTTTACTTATTATTAGATTGAATGTCATATTGTTTGCTGTAAGAAATTTGATATTTCATGGGCAGGTGGAGACAAACCCCTATAAATTATCTAAAAAAACTGGAAAATATAAGGAATCAATTAGATGTAAACTCATTACGATATAAAAGTATACAGTCACAATTAAGTATAATTGCAAGCATAAGACATGAACATACTTGCAACAAGTCCAAGTCAAACAGTTATATTAGATCCTGCTATCAATATTAGGTTGCCTTGCTATATTTGGTTGGTATCTTCATATAGGTCTAGCCTATCTATTTTGGGAACAATCAATTCTATGATGCCTACATAAAGGGTTTGTTTACTTCTAGTTTTTCTTTTCATTGTATCCAACCTATGGGTACCAAATAAACTGCAATCAAGGAAACAAAAATCTAATGCAAATCCATGCATTTAACCTGAAGCAACCAGGATCGCTTAATTACAATAGTGTTTTACATAACTTATCTATTAACCTTAACTCACTATGCTTACACATGAATAATATGATAAATATGGCCAGCTACTAATTGATAATTCTCTGAAAAAAAGCTTTCTTTTAATGCTTAGAAACTTTTGGATGAAAAAATACTTCCATTTCATCAAATGAGCAGAACCTAGTTTTCCATTTTTAGAATATTTTTATGTAAGAGTACAATGGCATAAACATTTAATGCTTGTATTTTTTTCAATTGCAAAGTGGCAACAGAAAGCTAGAAATTTACAATGCAGGTTCAGATTCATTCTTAAGTTGTAAACAATCAATTACATGAAACCTATAGCTTACAACACATTATAATTCACTTTGTTAATAGAGGCTATAGCTTGAAAGAGAAAAATGAATTGAGAAACACAATGACATATACTTTTCTTTGTCTTAAATGTGTCTTCAAATGGTCTGAGATCAGCATCAAATAAAAAATGAAACAATCACTGCAATCAATCTTAAACAACTCATGTAATAAAGATCAAGAAAGATCCAGAATAAACAACAAACCTCAAGATCACGTTTCGTCACATAAATGGGAACAAACTCTTGTACATTATTTGTCCAATCACGTACATCATCAAGGCCTGCAAAAGCATGAAGCCAATGATAAAAATGTCAACAATTCTCAACACAGTAGTAGGTGTTCCTGAAATGAATTAATCATGTGTGCCTCTTACAATATGTATCAAATGTGTTAGCTAGAAAGTATTATACTATTTACGTAAAAAATTACAATTTAGCAGATGCCCTACAGTTTCATTGCATGTACAACCATTACCAGGCCCATTCAAATATTTTTTCACGACATCTACAGACACCATGTAAGACTTGCTTATATGTTCAACAATGATTTGCGATGGTTGCTTGGAGAAAATTGTAATAGATAAATACAAAATAGTCATTTTCCTTCTACTTAGAAAATTATACAACAATTACCTTTTACACAAGATCCTTACAACATTACTGTCAATGCTAGTTGTGATTGGAATCATTATGAAAGAAAAATGTTAAATTATTCATGTTGTGTCTTCTTTATGTTCTATAGCAAGGGCTACAAATGAAGAACCACATACACATCTTATGTTGCATATTAATTTAAATCAGAGCATTGACACTCAGCAAGTCTTCAGCCTCAACTCACAGACTCGGCTGAGTCTGCTAAGAAACAGAATATCAACTCAAAATTTTCAAAAAAGAAGCCATTAAAAACATTTTTTCATATATTATAGTTTTAATTTTTTCAATTACTGAGTTTTTTCATTGAATCCAAGTTTGGGTCAAAAAACAGCTTGGTGAGTTTTTGCTGAGTCTGAGCCTCAACACTATAATTTATATTTTATACTGATCACCAAAGAATCCCAAAATCTAAACTTCAGTTATTCCAAATTGTCATGAAGACCCTAACTATAAATGAATTTGAAATCAGCTTGAATTTACAAGACATGTCTTGGGTTACAAAAAGAAAAATTAGTTGAGGACGAATGATCAAATTTAAAGAACTTTCAGTGCTAACAGATTTAATTGCTCCTAATTTTTTTTTAACTATTTTCACACAAAGTCAGAATAAACAAATTGAAATTTTATAGATATGTAGGATTTCATCAAGTGGCAGTAGCATAATTGTTGTTCAAGTCAATTCAGACCACTGCAATAGTCCCTAATGCAGTTCCTTAAAAGTACGTCCTTCAAGACTAGCCTGTGAATCTAAGTGGATTTAAGTAGCAACTAGCAACAATTTTATAATAGGATTCTTTACTTTGTATTCATTCTAAAGTCTATCCCATTTCCCTGAGAACTATGAATTTTGTCTATGCTCAGCACATTTTGCAAAAAGAAGTTTACAAAAATTTGTAGATCATTCCAAGCAGCATTCTTCAGAAGAAAATAATAGATTATTTTGGCAGCACTGAAATTCTAACATATTGCAGAATTGATAATTTTATGAAAGACAGGTTGAGATTCAGATTTATGTATATTTTGTGGCTTTAGCAGTTGTCAACAACTGACAACATGAAATCTACTATTCATGTGGAAAATTTGGACCAATGTGATGCCATAAGACTGAGTTGCGTTCAAAAGATTCACCTGGTAGAAGCCTACTAATTAAGATTTCTCAAATACTTTATGAATACTGAGTAAATTGAGCTAATTGTTATGGTGAATTCTTGATTCTTCTCCGCGGTCATACTTCTATTTATTGTTGTGAATATCATGTCACTTATTGAACATGTTATATAACATGCCTATGTTCATTAGGATTTTTTAAGTACTTTATGAATACTGAATAAATTGAGCTAACTTTATGGTAAATTCTTGATTCTGCTCAGTGGTCATACTTCAACTTATTGTTGTCAATACCATGTCAAAATTGAACAGGTTAAATAACATCCATATATTCAATCAAAAACCTCACAACCGACATTTTCTTTAAATCTACTTAATCACCGCTACTGATGAGTACATTGCATCTGATGCCAAAAATAAATGTGGTGAAAATCAGACTAGCTCAACTGATGCAAAGTTGCAATATAAATTTGTAAATAATATATATCAACAAATGACCCTTTCTTATTGCATGATTTTCTCAAGAGCATACATTAGGAAGTGCCAAAAAGCTTTGAATTTCACTATCCAAAGAGATTTGGTAAAAATATTTGCACATTGCTATTGAGTTGAACAATACCAAAGTTGAATATTATGTTGCTAAACATGGTCTCAAATGTAGTGGCACTAAACCTTAATGTATTTAGTGTGCTCATGAAAAATGGGATTACGAACAAGCTTCAACACCCTCTGATTGTCACAAAACAGAACTGCACATTGTGATCCTAGTATGCCCATTTGTGTCAAGATGTGACACAACCATATTGCTTTGCAAACAACTCCACCTACAACACAATATTTTGCTTCGGTGGAAGAGTGAGCAATAGTGTCTTGCTATTTACTCCCCCAAGATATTGAACCAAAACCCAAAAACAATACTAACCATAAGCTGGATTTCTTATCATCCAAGTATTCTTCATAGTCTACATTCATGTATCTAATCAAAGGAGAAATTATCATTTTGCTTGTATTCAGAGCCATATTTCACTATACCACAAACATATCTCAACACCTACTTTGTTGCTTCCTAGTGACACACCTTAAGTTCTTGAATGAACCTAGAAAGGTAGTTGATATCTTTCCTATTCTAGGTCAGGAAATGAAACTCCCAATCAACTAACGATAAAGGGTTGCATTAACCTATGGTGATGAAACATTCTATGAAAGTTGCAAGCCTATCTCCACTGGTTTGCAATCTGCCACTCAGAATCTCTCAAGTAGTGTCTTGTCATATTTCATCTAAGTTACAAATATATGATTTTTCCTTTGCCATACTTTTAGTCTAGGACAACAATTGTTTGACATCATTCTTCGTTGCTTCAACCACCTTCTAAGAACTCCTATTGATGACTAGATCATCAACATATACTATCAAAATCACAATCTCTCCCTTTGCTCTTTGAGGTATAGATTAGGGATCATATGGATTCCTAGTGAGTCCATGACTAAAGAGA